>JAGDQP010008188.1:9563-64026 GCA_022664845.1 Lepisma saccharinum
CCCTCAAATTAACTTGAGCATTCTTTTTAAAACTTTGCTTCGTGTTCTCACGACGTATTTAATGCAATTATAGATTGTTTTCTTACTACAAAAGTATGGTTCTCTTTTAGAGTAATATAGCACTTATTCAGAGCTGCACATGAGGCAAAAAGCGACCAAAACTAGACTACATTATGGTATCGTAATTTCCCTTCAGTTCCACATCAGAACCTTTAATTTTTTAGCCTTTTTCACACCACCCTTAAGATTGATTGAATTGGCATGTTTTCTTAAACGCAGTATTCCGAGAATGCCTACGACAAAATTTATAGAAATGATTTGTCCATCAAGAGAATGAAGGAAATAGTAGAGAGAACTCAATCAGATACAAGGACGTTTCGTAAACTTCCCTTTTTATGTCATTTTAGTACTAATTACTTCGCTAGTCTCAAAGAAATACAAGTAGTTAAGTTTAAGTTTCCACAAACGTCACCCGGAACACGTTCTCGACACTCCGTGAACTGAACCCTTCTGCATTAAGTCAGTCGACCACCGCATCCGGCGTCAGGCTAATGAACTAACAGGTTCTCGTATATTAGGTACAAATCTACAAAAACAATATATTTTTCTATTCACGTTAAACCAACAGGTTCCATTTCATACCTTTTTACACAAGCTGTTACTGCTAACTCTGTTACCTCATGATCTGCTTAAATATCTGTCCTAAACAATTACTGATATCTGTGTCATTAGACCTCATTAACTGCGAATGTAAACATTTTAATTTGTATTATGCTCATGGTAAAGGTTTAGGCAGTGTTCGATTTGTTATAAATTACGACGGGGGATTGTAAAACTAGTCTTTTCTTGTAACTTTCAATCTACTATCTGTTTGGATAGAAATATAAAGATTTATTCCTGCTTGGGATGATATTCGAAATCAACTACCGGGGATGAAATTCTCACGCACCAGGGAAAATCCTGGAGGGTTTTGTCAGTATCTGCTTGGGCGAATCTCTCTAGCTAGTAAACTTATTTCGCTATTTTCATTTTACGTATTGAATAAATATTAATATTAAAATTTTCTTCATATAAATAATCAATGCATGTATCTGCAATATAAACTTACACGATCATTTTATCACCGACAAGATTTTTAAGCAGTCTTTAAAATCTAATAGTGAAGATGCAACCAATTAATACACATAAAGCTTTATAAACATAAATATTTATGTCACTAATATAAAGCTAATATAAATATTTATGTCACTTATCCAATTTACATATTCTCCGAATTATGACGAGGATATATTTTTCTTTTTCCATTTAAGTGGAAAATTGTGGCTTTAACATTTAATGGACAGATTAACTCCCATACTTTGCTTCGATTTTTTAAAATTCATTTTAAGGCCTTTAGGAAACTATGGCTCAGGCCGTATGGATGATAATGGGATGAATTGGTGGAATGAAGAAAGTGGGAGGAAACGGGAGCACCTCGAGAAAACCCACGCACACGGTGTTTGTTCACCACATAGCACGAGCAGGGATCGATCCCAGGACCCCAGTACCAAAGGTGAGTACTTGGCTTCGACATAGGTTCAATCCGATATGCGTGTATAATAATTACATCTGATGGTACTAATGATGAACCTAGAGGGTGGGTCGAGAGAAATCCCCATTGGAGCTTCAAAATTCTCCAGGAAGTTCGTTATGAGCCATAGCAAAAGATAAAATATTGTACTTGAAAGTAAAAGTTTCTCTTTTAGGACAATTCCTACCCTACCCCCACACACCTCCTGAATTCTCAGCATTCAACACTGAGTGAGAAGACTTCAGCGACTGGATAGTTATGTTTACGTTGACATTTTTCTAGTTTGTCCGCAACATGCGTTTGAATTTTTCAATTCTTTTTATCTTAAAATCGTGATGATAGATCAACTTACTAGGTTTTAAAATCGTACATAGACTTTAGCTAAGATGCTAAGTATCCAATTTACTACATATTTTCTAGTAGTAAAATCAGGATTATACATCGTACAGGCGATGACATTCCTTACGACCTTGGTAATTATCATGTACTTTGTGTACATGGAAGTAACATCTGTAGACAAGTAGCACGTCAGAGAGAACTGGTGGTTATTTACCGATTGTTAGTAGGAAATGATAAGTATCGTGTATCTAAACAGTCATTGTTTGAACATGTGATTGGAAGAAAGAGTTTGAACTTGTATCCTGAATTTATTTTAAGACATTTAGGCATCTGAGGCTCAGGGCGCGATAGGGTGGGGGATGTTGGAAAGTAAACGATAAGGGTCTATTTTGTCGGTGCTATACCAGCGTTTGCCTGGTATGACTGAGGAAAAACCCTGGAAAACTTAAGTCAGAATGGTCGGCCGCTGATCAATCGGAGGACCTTCCGAATGCTAAGCCAACGCTCTACCACTGAGCCATGGCCGCTCAGTACTGTAGGAAAGAGTAAACAAAGGCGGAAATAAATTCTGTAGTGGAATTATAGTTGGCTACAATGCATTTGGCTGGGTTATCCGATTTTTGGATTTTCGGTAATAGGTAGGATTGCGTGAAGTGTCAGGGGTAAAATATTCAATGGAATTCAGAAATTTCTATATGATATTTCTCTCAGATACTTTGCTCATTGTTTGGTGCATTATTTATAGTGTGGTATTGATAGAATGTTAAAATGAATATATTGAATTAATTTAAAGATCTGATGCTTAATATTACATTCTCACAGATTACAAAAGAATGGCATAAGACAAATGAAATGTAATTGATGGAAGACTTTACTTCTGTGATGTGTAACAATGATTTTGTGCATAAGGAAATATTCTATATGGTGAATTCTTTGGATTTCATCTCCAATGGCTTTCGATATGATTAATTTGTTTAATGGAAATGATAGCACAAAACTACAGAGTCCAAATAATCGTATTTAAAGGTAAAGCTATATTTGATATATATGTTAATTTCACATATGCAAATATAAAGAATTCTGTGTCCATTCGTAAACATTGTTGATGGGATATGTTGACATTATTTCAGTACCTTATAATATCCTATGAGTAGTTTTCTAAATGAATTTGAGAACGATAATAAAGATTCGAAGCTAATATCAATGCAACAGGCATTGAATCATTTTAAGTTAATTAGTTACGGAGATATTCAGTTTAGCATATACATTCTTTAATCAGTCAGTAAAGTAACTTAATGAAAACAAGTCGACAGACTTGGGAAGTTAGCCTAAATGAGAACCTACCTAAATACTTTAATTTAACAAAGCATAAATAATATATACATTAGATGCTTACTTCAAAATATGTTAAGGACACAGTTTACTACATACCATAGGCTTAATACATGAATACGACCCCTTAGCGTGTCCCTCAGTTCTATTTGTTTTAAAGAAGTGTCATTAATTAGAGGACAACTGAGAACTCCCAGCTATGCAACAAAAATCTGGTAACACCACTACGAATTTTGAACAACTTTATCGATAATACATTTATACACTCGAAGAAACAACATAAACTACATAAAACTACTTAAGAATAAAACAGCAAGAAAATAACAATTTTAAATAATTATTTTTAAAGGTGTGAACATTCGAGAAGAAACACAACATGCATTGGCGGTGTTATTTCATCTCTTTCCTTCTGATGGTCAAGTGGCTTAATTTCGTGAGCAGTATAGATTCCGAGAAGCGAAATGCTTGGCCCAGTTGATAATTTTGATACGTTCTGGAAGAAACCTATGATAACAGCGTTTAAGCTGGACCTATCAGAGAATCAGGGACTTCCAAACAAAGGAAGGTATCTCTTCACAGCATTACAACATGAATTCACTGATGAGAAAAAGCACTTTTAGTGCAAATTCTACGAACTTATCGATTGTGTGAGCATTTCCAGGAAAGTTAAACTCTAAACATAGTCGAAGAGTTTGTTACTTGAAAAGTAGATGATGTCAGATGTGTTCTCAATTATGTTATTTACGACTATGAAATCCTACGGTCGCAGAGGAACAATGTAACAGTTCTGCAATGTTATGGGAAGAAGTGAGAACTTTCGGCAATGTAGTAAAATTTCTAAAGTCGAATGTTTTTCGTGAAATTGTGCCTGAATTCATAAAATTTATATGCATTTTCTGACAATGCCAGCTTACGCAGCTAGAGCCGAAACATCTTTTACAGCTGTGCAAAGGTTAAATATTTTTTTTTTTTTTTGTTCAAGCATGTTCCCCCAAATCAATGTATAGCTGGTGAACAGTCTGATTGTATTTCCCATTTCTTCTCCAAAATTTGTCTCAAGACGAAAATCTGGTCCGTTTTTGATCTATTTCTTCTAAATCCACATTGGTGATCTCCAATTGTTTCATCTACGT
The DNA here is from genome assembly GCA_022664845.1 of Lepisma saccharinum. Taxonomy (NCBI): domain Eukaryota; kingdom Metazoa; phylum Arthropoda; class Insecta; order Zygentoma; family Lepismatidae; genus Lepisma; species Lepisma saccharinum. The sequence continues at coordinate 13,938 of JAGDQP010008188.1, forward strand.
ACACACTTAGGCATGTTAACAGAGTATAACTTAATACTTTGTAACAGATTTGAAGTAACGATATTTTGCAGTAATTATTACAGGCCGATTTATCGCCTTTTTTTATAAACGTAATTATTATTGAGGTTTTCCATTCCTTTGGAATCTCCTCCTTTCTCCATATAGCACTTAACAATTTATGTAGTTTCTTGTAGTTCTTCCCGCTTTAATTAAATTAGCTAGAATATTGTCTGTTCCTGGTGATTTGAAAATTTTCAATTTCTTTAACGACATCTCGATCTCGCTAGATTCGGGAATCCACGGCTCTGCGGTATGGATTTCAAATTCCTCTGTTTGCTCCCCGTTGTGTACATTAAGAAGTATCGCAATAAGTTTTCCACACATCGACAATTTTAGTCGAATCCACCTGAAGATCTCCACGTTCATTTCTAATTATTCCTAACCTCGGTTGGTATCCTTTTCTTAACTAGTTTACCCCTTTATGTAAATCTCGTGTGTTTTGTTTGGCCGTTTTTCTCTATCTCCTGAATCTTCTGCGTCAGATATTATCGTTTTTTAAATCTGAATCCGCATGTGTCGTTGCGTTTCGCATTACTGTAGTGATTGGTATTTGCTTCGTTTTTATTACTTAGCCATCGTTGCCTTGCTTGTTTTGGTTCCACATGCAGCTTAATGCATTTTTCATCAAACCCAAGGTTTGTTTCCCTTCCGTTTCTTCTCACCTACACGTTCCTTCGCTGCGCTCTTAACTGTTTTACGAATTGCCTCCCACATTTTACTTACATCAAATGTCATTATTAATATCATCATTATTATTTCTCGAGTCGGCTAAGATTTCGAACCTATTTGAGAGTTCGAGTTGGTAATCTGATTTATGCTCGGATTATTTAATCGTTTAATTTCGAATTTCTGTTGTTTTTATCCTTTGTTTCCTTTGTTCGCGATGCATAACTTTTCCCTTACTTCCGCTCTGCTGTACGACCTAACGTCCATTATATTACCGTGTCTCTTAATAATAGGGATATACTGATTTTGGGGGATTTGAATGCAAAAATCCCCGCTGTGGCACTGCCCCAGGTCTAACGGTAATGGGTAAATGTTCGATGAGCTGATTCAACAGTTTAACTTAAACATCCACAATAGAAAGGACAACCTCCGACATTTAGGGGCAGGGTTGGGGCGGAGTCAAATATCGATGTAATCATGTCCAGGGGAAACGTATATATTGACTTAACGGATTGGAGAGTCACGGAAGATGCAACAACCAGTTCCCCTAACGCCATAGATTTAATATAGATTTAAAACAAGATCAAGAAGACAAGAGAGTATTAAAAATAATGTAAAAAAATAAACTGGAAAAAATTTAATAACAAACTAAACTTACCACAGATTGACAGAAACTGTAACATTGATAACTTGACTGATGAACTAGAGCTGGTCACAAAGAAAGCTATCGAAGAAGCCATCCCAAATAAAAAAGTCGGAACTAAAAAGAAGAAAAATAAAGACGAAGGGCACCCTAAACACTTGAAGAACGGAATGGCAGTAAGTATACCACCAGTTGGAAGGCTACCACAGAGCTACTCTTTGCAAAATTGTTCCCCGATGATTTAGAAAATGAGGATAATGAGTAGAATACACTCACGAGGGAAGCATCCAAGACCTACAACCCCGAGCAAGAGGAAGAAAATAATGAAGAGCTCATCGTTACAAACTGGGACGTTGAACAAGCTATAAAAAGTATTAAAAATGGAAAGGCCCCAGGCCCAAACGATATAAAGAACGAAATCTATAAAGAGAACAAAGATATCTGGACGCCATACCTTGTACGACTTTTTCGCGAATGCTTAGAACAAGGCATCTTCCCCAACTCGTGGAAGAAGGTTAAGCTGGTTATACTCTTGAAAGGCGAGGATAAGGATAGAATAAACCCTAAGTCGTATAGACTTATCTGCCTGCTAAACGTCGTAAGCAAAATATTCGAAAAAGTAATCACAGGGAAGATAAATAATAAAAGAACAAATATTAATGAATGCAACTTACAATTTGGTTTTAGGAAAAATAAATCTACTGAAGACGCCATCAACGAGCTCTGTAATAAAATTCAGCAACTTAATAATGATGAGTGTAAATATACTATAGGAATATTCTTTGACGTAGCGGGGGCGTTCGACAACCTGTGGTGGTAAGCTCTAATGAGAGAGATAAACAATCTAAAAATCCACACAAAAAATTGGAAAGTGGTCAAAACTATTTTTGTAATAGAAGAATAGTAGTGAGTACGGTCGATAGAGTTGTGGGCAAAGACCGACAAGAGGATGTCCTCAGGAGTCGATTCTAGGGCCGATCTTCTGGGACCTAACCTTCCAGCCATGTATGGAGATGCTTAATGAACTGCAAGAGGTAGAATGGGTGGTAGGGTTTGCGGACGATCTGGCGGTGGTAATAAGAGGAAACAGCAGATTGGAGATAGAAGGGAAATCTAACGTAGTCACAAGAGGAATAGCGTCATGGTGCAGTAATAATAAATTAACAATCTCAGCAGAGAAAACAAAATTTGTACTATTTAAAGGAAAACTTAATCTTAACAGAGGAACCATAATCAAAATCAATAATAAAACAATTAAGAGAGTACAAAAGGACTAAAGCTTGACGAAAGGTTAAACTTCAGAAAACACACAGAACTGATATCAAGCAAAGCAATCAAAATAGCACATAAACTAGTAAACATTGCAACAAAAGAACTAAGAATACCGATCAAAATTGTTAAGCTGTACCATGACGTCATCATAAGATCTTTAGTCGGATACGCCGCCAATGTCTGGAGCCACCGGATAGACGATGTTAGACAAAGTCAAAAAATAAACCGCGCTCAAAGGCAACTTCTGATAAGACTCACAGGAGCATACAGAACAACGCCGGTGGAGGCACTTCAGGTGGCTACTGCAACCCTGCCATTGCGCCTGTAAGTCAAAAAGCTAGGTGCTATGTATTGGATCAAAAAGAAAAATAACGAAAGAGTCACTAGGATACTACATGCTCTTGTGGATAACAAGCAGGATGTGCAGAAAATACTAACCAATGCATGACAGCATTTATGGCAAGAATACCCGAAAGCTAGAAGATTATATAGTATAATATCGGACGTGGCTGGCAGGATGGAGCTTAAGGGGGGATTACTACACTTCCTCACGGGACATGGCCCATTCAGGCAGAAACTAAAGTACATGAATATATTCAAGGATAACCTGTGTCGCGCCTGTGGGTCGGTCGCTACCCCGGAACACGTAATTCTAAAATGCGAAGAAACAGAAAACCTGGTTGGTGAACAAAGAACTCTCCAGGAGGATATGGAGGACCATATGCTGACCGATAGTTAACAGGTTGAGGAACTGATACCGGTTGATGACGAGCGCGAACTTCGCTATCAGCAGGTGGATGGAATAATTCGGAAACTAGAACAATCCGATACTGAATAACATAACCTAAGCAAACTAAAAATAAACCAATAACTAAACTCCATCAAAAAAAGTAAAATTAAAAACTAAACCAACAATAGTGCATAAAATCAAGCTAAATAAAAATAAATAAGTGAATATGAGTAAAAGTGAGCGAGTGTGTGACCGCTGGAAACCAGCGGTGTCCTGGTGGGTGCCTTACTGTAACAACCCGCAGTAAGAGACGCTCAAGTTGTAATGTGTGTGTGTGTGAGTGGAGGCCAAATAAAAAGAAGATAAAAACAAGGAACCTAAAAAATTAAAATAAAACCAGAAACTAATTGTGAGTGACCTGGAATCTGGGACACAAGCATTCTTAAATATATTAGCCACTAAGTGTTGTGTGTGTGATGTGAATGTGACTTGAGGAACAAGGCTAAATGCGTGAGAAAAGGAGGAAGGGAACCAGGCATGGAACACAAAATGAACCACAAAAACCTTGTGAGAAAATACCAGTAATGCTTGCGTTGTAGTCCAGCTTCTTTTCCTTCCCTTTTTTCTTATCGTTTCAGAAAAAGAAGAAGAAGGCATCTTGAGTCGACGTCTATGTTATGCTGTCCTTGTGTGTATGTGTGTGTTGTTCTATATGTTAAATGTTTTTTTGTATAAAGTAGCAAATAAAAGATAATAGTAGAACATCCACCTCAAGAAAAGTTCCAAAATTAGGAACAAAGACCAGGAGAGCATTCTGGACGCCAGGTCCAAAGTCCGTCACGCACCACCCGAAGTCAAAACTGAGGGAACAAAGGAGCTTCTCGGACTGTCGGAACACCGGCAATCCGAGAATCTCTAGGGACTGCCTGTCCCAAACTGGGAAGAGCGAACAACTGCTCGTGCTGCATCCCTTGAAAGTGAACAACCGATTTTGTGCAAAGAATGCATAGAGACAGGGGTGAAAGGCGGGTCCCAAAATGAAAAAAAAAAGTTTTTATCCATTGCTTTCTTTGTTCGCGAGGCATAACTTTCCCCTTACGTCCGCTCCGCTGTACGACCTAACGTTCATTATGTTGGTGTGTCTTCATCTATCTACTAATACGTTATTGATCTGGTTGAGAGCTTTGCCGTCCGGAGATACTCATGTGTATTTGTGTATGTCTTTGTGTTCAAAGTACGTGCTCTTTACCAGTAGGGTTTTCGAAATCGCGATAGTTATCAGTCTTTCTCCATTGTTGTTGGTCTTTTCGTAAAGACTGTATTTGCCTATAGTAGGTCTATATTTTCTTCCCTCACTACCATTGCGTTGAAATCACCCAACACAATTTACGAATTATATTTCGGTAATCGATCAAACAGCATTTCTAGAATATATCTTTGTCGTTATCATTAGCTACCTCGGTCGGAGCATAGACATTTTATTAAAAACGTGTTGCCTCATTGAGTATGAACTCCATATTCTGAACCGCCAGAAGGATACTGTTCTTAATGAGGAATCCTGTTCCGAAATCATGAGACTGTGTTCCCCCGTAGTAGAAAGTGTACTTGTCCTGTCGGATGCTATCTCGAACCTCCCACCGAACTTCTTGTATCGCTAATTTGTCTAACTCGTACTTCTCGGTCTCGCGTACCGTCACCTGAAGAGCGCCCATTTGGTATAACGTTCGTACGTTCCACTTTCCTATTCTAAGGTCTTTCTTGGAGCCCCCTGAAGCAGTCCCCGCCCAGAGATCTAAATGAGTGACTAGTTAACCACCGGAATATTTTACCCCAGGAGAATCCATGAACCATCTGTTACTATTTCTTGACATGTTTTAGCGGTGTAGAGTTGTCAGCTCTACGACCTCGCAGTAAAGGCAGACATTCAAGTTGTCGTCCTTTGTCCAACTTTGAGCCTTGTCGATGATATCATCTTCAGCCTCAGTGCGGTAATGGTGAAGCTGCTTCCCTTCACCATGATATTTTTGTTCGAGGTTATCTTTCCCTAGCCTTTGTAGATCCCTCCACTAACTGCAAGGCAGCAGTACTGGTTTTGGTCCTCCCCGGAATATTCCCAGTACCCACCATATCTGGTCGACATTCTCCTATCCGCAACCCGGGGAGGGGTCTGGTGGGAGACCAGTAACCCGTTCCTGCTTGTCAAGGACGACATAAATTCGAGATACAGCACTTTCATCTGTGCTTTTGTGTACATACAACTGCAACAATATTTATGTAAGTGGGTCATCAAATTTTTGCGATTCTTTGGCCAAAAATGGTGTTCTTATTTTTAAAAATCGATGGTATACATATAAAGCAATTGCGTTGTAACTGGTAGGAAGGAAAATGGACAGAGTGGACAATTGCGGAAGTTCATATATATATACATATATATATATATATCACTATCACAAAGGAAAGCCGGAATGGCGATTTAAGGTAAATTTCTGAAAAAATTAAGGAATATGTTCCGTATTAGAGCACACACATAAACGAATATATATAGGTCACTACTATATGTTCCGTATATATATATATATATATATATATATATTGTAGATTTCTGTGTTTTAAGCTGTAAACATTTCACTTACCGTGAGAATATCTTTACGACGGGTTACGTAGTTCAGGTAGTAGAACTGCTATAATCTGACTGTGACATGAAAATACACTTGTTGTACATTTTTGGTAATGCTTTCTTTCGTCTACGGGGAAGAGATAGAACCTAATAACTACTTGTGGAACACTTGGATTTTACTACTAAATACTAGGATTTGATTAAAACACTGGGATTTAGTTAACTTTCTATTGGGGCTTCTCGGAAAGAATCTACTTCGATTGAAAAGATGCAGAAGGCAAATAACACCAATGCATGAATACAGACTAATATTGAAAACTATAATACAAGATGACGGACGTAGTGAGCATCATAATAATTCACGCATGGAACATAAAGAACCCTATTACAGTACCTTGGAACTGCGGTGATGAACAAAACTTTCTGCTGCAAAGATGGAACTTGGGTTGACAATACGGTCTGTCTTCGTTCTGCAAATGGCTTCTGGATACAAGGCCGGCGTTCTTCTTCTTACTTCAAAGTTCTTGGCTGCTCGGTAACTTCTGAGCAGAATTCGGGTTCCAGACCCGATACTTAGTAACGACGGTTTATCAGAATCAACAACGGCCAAGACTTCTCAAAATGTCCGGGTTTTATGCTAAAACCATCCACTTTCTTCTCGATATCAACCAATCACAGAAGTCCATGTCTCCGCCTCTCAATACAGTCTTGGCTCCTCAGATCCAATCAAAGCCTGGCTGGTCCTTTGGTTTTGGTAACCTTTGATCTGTTGAGTCAACTGCTGAGTAAGATGAACTCTGGACTGTGTAAGATGAAACTTCGGCTGTGCAGATTCAGTGTGTGTGAAATTGGATATCTTTCCTGCCACTTCTATCGTTACATACTTGTCCTCGACAGGAAACGGATGTTAATTTTTCTTCTTAACTACTCTGTTTTTTAAACACACCGAGATGAAATAACAATAGTATTGTTTTAATGAGACACCTTTTCACTTCTTGCTTTGCTTAGATACGAAATTGGCTTCTTTTATATAATAAGGCTTTTCTCTATTTACATTTAACTTTTAGCATAGGTGTTATTTACGATTCAACAAAATATCCGAAGCATCCAAATATCTTTTCGATCCTACCTTTTACCGTCCCCTCGAGGATGACCCCACCAAATCCTCCAATCGAACCTACCTCCATGTGCATGGACCCTATGAGGGGCTGTCGCGTTCCAATGTCTCTACACTTTGTCCCGACAATCCCAGAACCCCTAAATTATACCTCCTTCCCAAAATCCATAAACCTGGTAATCCCGTCAGACCCATAGTTTCGAGTATTTTCTCTCCCACTGAAAGAATCTCTGACTTCTTTGACTCCAACCGTTTGTCCAGGTTATTCCTTCCTACATCAAGGATACCAACCACTTTCTCTCCACAATACATTCTATCTCTGACACCTTGTTAGTTACAGTCGACGTGATGTCACTGTATACCAACATTCCCCACGCCCATGGTCTCGCTGCCCATGACACTTTCTTGACACACGTCCCAGTCCTCGTAAACCCAATACACCATATCTACTTCAGCTAGCCCAGTTTGTCCTCACCATTAATAACTTCACCTTTGAGAACCACAATTTCCTCCATATCAAAGATACAGCCGTGGGCACGTGAACGTGAACGTTTTCATGGGACGCCTAGAGACTCAATACCTCAACCCCACACCTCTCAAACTTTTTACCTGGCTTCTCTATATCGACGATATTTTTTAATCTGGACCCACGGATAAGGATCAGTGGAAATATTTCTATATAACCTCAACTACACGTTTTCCGTCAAGTTCACTTGGTCTTTCTCCGGGGAACACACTATTTTCTTGATGTAGATGTCTGGATCAAGAACAATCGACTTGAGACAGGCGTTCACATCAAACCTACCAACAGCATGCAATATCTCCATTTCAACAGCTCCCATCCATGCAATACTAAACGCTCTCTTCCATAGACTCTTACTGTTAGCGGACTCCCGCATCTGTTCCTCTGATGACCTTCTCCAAACCTATTTTAGTACCCTCTCCTCAACATACACTAACAATGGATATCCCAAATTCCTCATCCAGAAACAACTGAAATGTGCCCGAAACCACCACAACTCCAACCGACCTCCTCGCAAAGCTCCCTCCACTCCCAATCTCCTCACCCAGTATCAGCCCAGCCTTTAGTACCAGCAAAAGCTCCTCAAACTTCCACAACCCATACCCACTTCGTCACCTGAAACTGAAAGAGTTTTCCAGTCGTGCCCCAAAAATTGTCTACCGCAAACCTCCGAATCTCAACATGATTCTCACCGGTACTGGACCAATCCCTCTCCCCAAAACTGACAAGTGCAATAGACCACGCTGCAGAACCTGTCCTATTTTTGATCACAGTCTGATATTCGTATATCCTGTCACTCACAAAACTTACTCTTTCAGACTCTCCGGTAGTTGCATATCTTCCAACCTCGTTTATCTCTACGCTGTAACCTATGTTTCGCTTTTTACGTTGCCGAAACCCAAACTCCTCTTACATTCCATATCAACAACTATCGCTACTCCTCCAAATCACAACTTGCACCTCCCCATACCTAAACACACTTCTCATCACGGTTACACCTTTGACGAAACCTCTCGAGTCAGCATCATGAAAATCCTGAACCCTGATTCATCTGCCTCAGTTAGAAAGAGATAGGAGCAGACGTACATCTCCATCCTTTCCTCCAACCATGAACCCGGCCTACTCCCTGCAGCGAGGTGTCTTCTTCTTCCATTCTCTTTGTTCCGTCTCTAGTTGGACTGTTATTCTATTTTTCAATTTTATTTCTTTGTTCTCCCTTTCCCCTTAATCTTCCTTATTATTATTATCATTATTAATATTTTTTTATTATTATTATTTCCCCCTCCCCTCTGATTCTTTATTGTCTTTATCATTTAGGAAGCCCCTTTACTACTCCTAGTAGTCTTCGCTCTTTCTTCTCCATCTGGCGTTTTCTCCGACGTATTTAGTGACTTTCGCGCCTTTATAACCTGGCCACATTGTCACCCAGCATCTGTAAGCAACATTGCGCATTAGCCCTAGTCCCGCTCTGTCCTTTTTTCCTCTCGTACCGTGTGAAAACGCTATTGCGAAACGTAATCGCTTTTGCTTTGTATGTGTGAAGTCCCTGTACACCTCTGGCTTGGTTTTCATACATGTAAATACCCTTTTTTTCTAACTTTTTTCTACCCTCTTTATCATTTTATATATAAGACTATTAAAAAGGTAGAAAAATGGGATATTTGTATAGCAGAAAATCCCGTGCACAATTAAATCGGCAGTTTGAAGAAGGCAATAAACGCCAAAAATATGAAAATCTACTTTATGCCGGATTTGATATCTGGAAGGAATGGCGCATCTATACAATACACAAAGAAAGCAAAAAACATTAGTAAAGCCTTCAAAAATAGGTGCGAAATAGAGATGGGCAAAACTAGCGTAGCAGCTATTTTTCACTGCTACATGGGATAAATTGCTATGACTGCTACAACCGATGAAAAATAGCAGTTACTGGCTTAGCTGCTATTTTCCTCCGAAGCTTGTTAATGGTAAAACAGATTGTTTCCTGTTTTCTAAACAAACAGAACTGCTGGGAGAACGGAACAAAATGGCAGAGACTTGTCTGCAGAGAGGCGTGTGAACACCATGGCGTGTGAACACTACGTAATTAGTAGCGTATGTTACTCGTGTACGGAATTGATATCAAGAGAGCTCTCAGAAAGCACTGGGTGATATTTGGCTATGTGGAGTAACGGATAAGGCGTTAGAGTTATAATGCAGTGGTTCTGGGTTCGATACCAGTTCATCGCATAATTTTATTTTTAAAGTGGTTTATATTTTATTTATATTTTAAATAGGTTATTTTGAAATGTTATTGTTTAATTTGTTTTATAACTTTATTTGCATTTAGCGTTTTTTGTAATATTTTCCGTTTATTTTGTTTCTGTAGTCCAATTCAGATTTAATAAAATGGTAAAAAAATGGGTAAGGCATTGGACTTGGGATTCAGTGGTCCCGGGTTCGGTACTCCTTCACCTAAAGTTTTTTTTTATTTTTAAGAAAAATTCCTTTTTATTTTGTAATTTCGAAGGAAAGCTCTGGTCTTGCGATTGTACATTTTTCTTCCTTTGAGGCAGTGAAAACAGTATGCACATTAAAAAGTCCATAAAATTCACATAGCTTAGAAAAAATGAACCAGCAATTAGAAGAAGTGAACAAAAGCTAAAAAATCGAAATTAGTTATTTTACTAAAAAACGCACCTCAATTTATACGCGCTTATCATAAAGTAGAAGAAAAGAGCGATAGCTAGTTATAGAATGATTTATCTGGCCTTGGAAATATTAGTCAGTTTGAAGAAGGGAACAAACCCACTAGCGTCTCAAAACAAGAAGGCCTATTTTCGAATGTCTGAGAAAACACGATTCAGTCGCGTGTGCAATAAAAGAGAACACCATACCTGACTTTACCAAACTTCTACGTGCTCTCGGTCACTAATTTTATTAAATTTCCTAATGCATTTATATAATAATAATAAATCACAGCCATATTCACTCCACTACTGGATGAGGCCTCTCGCCGAAGGTAGGAGTTGGTCTACTGCTCCCACGCTGTCCAGACGGGTTGGGAGAGGAGAGCCGAAGCTCTCACTGTGATCGCCACTGTATTTTATGCACAGTAGCTCCCCAATTGTCCTCACGATGCTGGATCGAATCGAACCCGGGACAGCTCGCACCTAAGTCGAGCGCGCTAACGACTAGGCTACGCAGGAGCTCAATGCGTTTATATATATATGAAAAGAGAAACGTTTTTCTTCTTTAAAAAAGACAAAGAAAATCACACTATGATTCGATCTTTTGTTCTCCGTATTAGCTTTCCGACATTCTACCAATCGACTAAATTGATAATTGGAAACTGGTCTGCTTGTCAGTCTCATTTACGGTGAAGGAGTAATGCGCCTGTGCGAGTATGATCCCGCCTTAATAGGAGTTCCTTGTATTTGAGACACTACTACATGGCACTTGTGACTAGTGACAGTTAGAGTGCATTGTGAAAACACAAGTTAATCGTGCGTGCAGTAAAAAAAATACCGTACCTGACTTATCTAACCTCCACATGCGTTTGTTCACTAATCTTATTAAATTTTCTAATTCGTTTACACATATAAAAAAAGAGAAACGTTATTTTCATTAAGAAAAAAAAACTACACCAGGTTTCGATTCAGGGTTATTTGCATTAGCTTTCGAACATGCTATCAATACGCTAAATTGCCAATTGGATGCAGTTGTTTGGAAGTACTATTTACTGTTAAGGAGTAATGCACATGCGCGAGGATGGCTCAGCTCTTCCTGTCACAAGATTTTTTTTCAGCTCGGCGCGCAGGGCTGGGCAGCCATTTTGACAACTTAATTAGCACACTTGGAAACACTTCCGGTACGCCACAGAACTTTGCCTAAACAGAACTTTTGAGTAAACAGTACTTTTGCGTATGCCCACCGCTAACAGGGGGCTGTGCCCCCCACCGCGGCTGACGCCGCCCAGTTCCCTTCGGACGCACCCTGACCCTCCCCCCTTGCACAGCCCTGGTGGGTTTATATACATCCTAGTTTTTAGTGGCATCTTTTAAAATTGCAAATCACAACTTTTATTAAATTTCCTTTTGTGTATTTACATAAAAAACGAAAAAAAAATCTTTTATAAAAATATGTAAAGAGTCAACGCCAGGGTTTGAACCCCGGACCTTTAGATCAGCTTTCTAACGTCTTGACCACAAGACCAAACTGCAGCTGCCGGGTTAAGCACTTCTTGCTGTTACTTATCGCTCAGGATAAGCGAGAGTGGGTTATTCCTACCGGAAGTTTTTCACTTGGCTTCCCAGTCCTGCGAGAAGAGTTGAAAAAAAAAAATCTTGCCTTCCTGTCGCTAGTCGCAAGTTATACTAATTCAGCATGAAACAATTACGGGTCCCCCTACCCATCGCTTTATACTTTCCTGATTTAATTGTGTTTTGATATATTGTTTCTTCTCCACCAATAAATCCAAGCTCCGATAATTACATAGAATAGTTTTACAACAGTTATGGTAGGAACTAAACTACCTTTGTCCATATCTCTACTGCACACGTAACAGGATACAGGTAAGTAGATCAATCTAAAATATTGTTTTAAACTTCTTTTTCACAGACGGGAATAACTAACTCGCATTTAGATACGTTTTCATACACTGATATTTTTAACTGCTATTACAGATGTTTACATATAGCAACTGTTGCTATCACTGTTACGGAATAAAAGCAGTTTTGCACATTTGTAGGGCGAAATTTCTGTCAGTGGGTAGACGAAAAAAAAAATTATTACATAGGCTTACATTACTTGTAACTTTCGAGTTCATTTTACATACATTTCTTGAAACTAACATTCATTTGAAGGTTTCTATTGCGTTTTTCTTCATTTTCTGGTCGATTTTTCCATTCTTACGTCTCAGCACTTAAAAATGTGCAGGCGTTTTTCCATAAGTTTGAAGAAGGAAACAAATCCACCAACTTTTTTTAACTCTACAGGAAAAAATACAATACTTGTAAACTGTCTGAGCAGTACGAAAGTATCAGAAGACTGTTTTGAATATTCAGTAGCAATATCGTTTTCTTTCAATAAATAATAAACATATTATATAGTTTTTGTTAATTTCCCACAAAACAGCTTTTTGGATTTGTTTCGTTCTTCAAACTTACGATTCAATTGTACACAACACTTTAAAATCACTTATAATTTTTGGATTTATCCGTCATCAGTAGAGTAGACAATAAAGAAGTTAGCTCAACACACGTTCACAATTTAAAGTGATAAAATAACAACATGGCGGACGACTACATCAAAATCAATTGACGACGGTTCCGGTCGGCGCGTGTGCAAGTACTCATGGAAAAGGGATCTTGGAAATAGTGTTCTGTATTGAAAATTGAGCTTTTACAATAAAAATAAATAAAAACCGGGGTACCCCCCCCCTGATCCTACTTCCAAAACCAACCCCAATCCTCCGTCCTTAAAAACTTTGGTAAACTTTATTTTTATATGGACCAGTCTAGTAAATTTGGACTTCGGCCCGTCACGATTCGCCTTTAGCTGTTAAAATCCACACCCATGCCCCTGCCGGGACGCGAACCCGGGACCTTCGAACTGATGGTCTACGGCCGCAGACCGCTCGGCCACCGGCCGGTCCTCCGTTCTTAATCACACAAGTTCATCCTAAACTTACCAAGATCAAACAAGTGTTTTTGCGTTCTCACTTCCATATACTCCAATCTGACACATACACCAGATCTCTTTATCCCACCAAGCCAAGATTAGTGTTTCAGTATCCTCCAAATCTTAGAAACATACTGGTCCACACTAATCCTTTGTCCCATTTGCTTTCACAAATGTAACAGCGCTAGATGTAAAACTTGTCCCATCCTTATTACGTCTCCATCTATCTCTATCAAGACAGCCAATGGCAATTTGACTCTACATCCCAAAGGGACCTCTCAAACTTCAAACGTCATATATATCCTAACCTGCACACTCTGCCCGGCATTCTATGTGGGAAAAACAGGTGGTCCTTTGAATCTCCGTTTCAATAATCACCACCACTTTTCCGTCAGCAACAGACTTGATTCGCCAGTGTCTAGACACACGCAACTGTACAACACTGATTTCGATGACAATTTCCGTATAGCTGTAATTCATAACCTATCCTCCACCACAAACAAATCCACCGTCGTCTCTGGGAAGGAACTTTCATTCAGGGCTTGAATGCTAAACTGAAACCTGGCCTAAACCTGCAGTAAAGTTTTTCTTTCTTTTCTCCTCGTCTACACCCACACATCCCCTTCACCCCTGCCCATTCATTATTTCTTTTAGCTTTTCCTAATGATAGACTCAGCAACCTACACCCTTTTCATTGCGTTTCCTACTGTATCATATCTCACGTTTTCGGGGTACGTTTTCTATACTAAATCCCACTTTTTGGGGTACGTTTTCTATATTATATCCCACTTTTATCAGGGTGCGTTTTCTATACTGTATTCCACTTACTCCAACTGCAGTTTCTATACTGGATTTCTATTTCCTACTCTACCATATCCCACTTTTTTCGGGGTACGTTTTCTATACTAAATTCCACTTTTTCGGGGTATGTTTCCTATATTATATCCCACTTTTTTCGGGGTGCGTTTTCTATACTGTATCGCATTTTCTCCGACTGCGATTTCTATACTGGATTCCACTTTCCTGACTACGTTTCCCATACTGAGTACCGTTTTTCTTATTTTTTTTTTATTGTACCCAGCTCAATTTTCAACACAAAACACCATTTCCGAAATCCCTTTCACATGAGTACTTGCGCATGCGCAGAACGTCATCAATCGTTTATGATGTGGTCATCCGTCATGTTGTTTTTCTATCACTTTAAATTGTGAACGTGTGCTAAGCGAACTTCTTTATTGTCTACTCTACTGATGACAGATGAATCAAAAAAATATAAGTGACTTTATAGTGTTGTGCGTGTAATTGTGTACGTGATTTTCGTTGACATGACGTAAGTGCAAATCCTTTCCTTTCTATTAAAATTTCACACACACACACACAAACACACTTATATCATATATGTTCCGTATTAGTTCACACACATATTCACATATAAAAAGTTACTACGACATTTTGTGCACACAGCTGCGTATTTATGTGTAGAGAAGAGAGCGAAGTGCATGTGTTCACAAAGTACAAGATTTAAGAGACAGTGGGGGCACGTAGTGGACGAAGTATCACACTTGAAGAACAACTGACTGCCGTAGCGCGTAGATTTACGGAGCTGGGAATAATTTACAACTGTATTATGGATCGTGGATGAAAATGTGTTTAAAATGTACAGCAAACGGGAAATTTAGAGCTATTGAAGGTTAAGTATATTTGCGCTTAAACCATGAATAAAGTCACTCTCACACAGACGGTGTGTTGAGGTGCTGGTCGTAGGGGTAAAATGTGGATTATGGCAACCAGGAAAGATAGATCAAAATTGGTATTGAGAGACTCTGTGTGCAAGGAGACTGGGGCAGAAGGGCGCAAATTAGAGGGGGCAAGGGTTGCGCTCGACCCCCCCCCCCTAGCCGGAGAAAATTATACTATGCAAGATAGAAACCAAAAATAAATGTTTATATGTACTTTCTATATTTTATTCTATTTATATATTTATTGTCAACACAACAAGCTTTGTAACCCAATTAGAATGTCGATATTTAAAATGCTCATTTACAGACATTTTTATTACAATATTTCTAAATGCGTTCGAAGACGAAGATATATCACATATATCCAATTCGATGGAAGTTCTACACATTTCATTGTAGGTAGTTCATATTCTCCAGATTGGTGATTTCATAATTATATTGTCCTTGCCTTTTTGCAGTGGAAGAGACCAGTGTTGTCTACGCGAGTTTTTAAAGACGGGACACGAAACTGTGACAATGATACCAAGTCTGTGCAGTCTAAGCCATTTTGAATTATTTTCCTAAGAAATAACAGATCAGAAATGACGTCTTTGCTCTAATGAACATAATCATAGTAATTTTCTCTAAGGTAGAAACTTTGTTAAATTTTCTTCTCATTCTTATTACAAATGCTAGAATTTTAAAAGATTCATTTGTAATATTTTTTACGTGGCTGTTAAACGTTAATATCATATCGAACGTGAGACCAAGATTTTTTAACTACGTCGGGCCTACTTATGAATTTAACAATTAAATCTATAAATCGTTTTGTTTGTACTGAATGATAAAATTTCGAATTAATTGCAAGTTGATTGATAACGCACCAGTTAGTAAAGTTGCCTAAACTATGCTGTAGTTTTATGACATCTTCATGGAATTAATGTTAGCATATATTTGAGGTCATCCGCAAATAACACTTATTCATTATCTGGTAAGAATTGCGGTAGGCCATTAATGAACAAGAGGAATAACAGCGGTCCAAGATTCGAGCCTTGCGGGACTCATGACAGTGCTGTCAGATTTGTGCTTCTTAAATAGAACAGACCGTCTGCGATTAGTTAGATAAGAGCACATGAACTTAATCAAAGACAGAGAGAAGTGATGGTGATTTAATTTTCCTAGTAATACATTGTGATTATGTCTGTCAAATGTCTTCTCAAAGTCAATATAAATTGCATCGACTTGCTTTCCTTTGTCCAACGAGTTTTCAGTAAAATCTGTAACAATTGTAAGGTTCGTTACCGTGGATTTTTGTGAAACAATGCCATGTTGTTTAGTTGAGATAACTGCCTTCAAATGATTAATAATTCGTTTATATACAATCAGTTCAGAGAATTTTGCAAAGATTGGTAAGATTGCTATAGACCTGTGCTTTGTAATTTCTCGTCTGTTGTTTTTTTTAGGTATAGGACAAACTAAAGCAGATTTCCATTTGTTAGGGAAAATACATGTTTTTAGTGCGAAGTTGAACGCAATCAATAGGGAATAATTAAATTTATCAATACATCCTTTCACCATATACGAGGATATACCATGAGATCTAACTGTCGGTTTGGATTTTAGATTCTTGACAACCTTCCTATTTCGTTCATATGTATTTGATCAACAGGAAGTATTCAGATTTGCTATCAAAATTACTGAACAGTTGAGAAGAGGATACAAATACTGATTGGAAATACTGTGCAAACGTATTAGCTATTTCTTCATTGTTACACAAATTTGACCTTGAAATTTTAATATATTTGGGGGAAGATGTTTTGTTTTTAATAAATTTCCACAGTTGACCTGGATCATTATTGGTATTATTTTCAGAATTTGATGTAAAGGTCTTGTAGGCTATTTTTATGTCTTTGTTGACTTCCCTACGCAATCGAACAAATTCCTGATAGTAGGGTTTTGAATTTCCAATTTTGTATGTACAGACTTTATATGATAAATTGTTTTAACCTTGAGTTTCCTAATAACGTCTTTAGTAAACCAGGACGGATACTTTGGGACAGAGTTTCTTTTGCAGGGGACACATTTGACAAATATTTCATAAATAATATCTTAAAATTTACCAACTAAGTCATTAACATAATTATACTCTTTTAAGAATTTCCAATCAACTTCCAGTATACTTTAAGGTAGGTTTAATGTACTTTATGACATGGTTCTTTTCGCGGCCTTAATTTAGTAAATATTGTAGTGTTTATCTTGTTGATAACTTTTAGTAAATCATAGAAAAACTGTCACTTTATCCTTGCCCCCCTCTGAAAACCACAAGATGGGCGCCCATGCTGGGGGATTCGGTTTGTTGATATTTAATAAGTAACAATGGTTGTTAATACGAATGTGAAGAGTACCGCCTGTTTTCCCCAGATAAAAGGCATCACAGAACTTGCACACTCACAGGTTATGGTGTATGGCATGTGATGTGTGGAATGTACCCTTGGGATTGAGGGCGTACCGACCATTAGCAGTATTGACAGTTACTGTAAAGAAGTGACGAAAATGAAGCACACCTTGCATATAGGTCTCTTGTAGGTATGGGCGCCGAGTTGGGGTGGTGGCGAATACACTTCTTATCACGGCTGCACCTTTGACGATACCTTTCGAGTCAGAATCCTGAAAGTCCTGAACCCTGACTCACCTGCCACAGTAAGAAATAGATGGGAGCAGACGAACGTCTCCATTCTTTCCGCCAACCATGAAACCTGCCTCTACTGCCTGTAACTCCTTGCAACGCAGTGCCGTCTTCTTTTTCCTTTCTCTTCCTTGTTCCGTATCTAGTTGCACTTTTATTTTATTGTATCTTTCTATATTGTTTCTTTGTTCTCCCCCTCGTCTTCATCATTATTGTTATTTATTATTATTATTTTCTCCCCTCCCCTCCGATTCTTAACCCTCTTATTTCTTCAGGAAGCCCCTTACCTGCTCATAGTAACCTTTGCACTTCCTTCTCCACTTGGTGTTTTCTCCGACCAATCTAGTCAGTTTCCCGCCTCCATAACCTGGCACACTGTCACCCAGCAACATTGGCAATATGGCGTTTCCTTAACATCATTCCCGCAGCTTTCCGCTCTGTCCATTTTCCTTCCTACCAGTTGAAAACGCAAATGTGAAACGTACTAATTTTCTATAGTATTTGTGAAGTTCTTGTGCTCCTATCTCAAGATTTCCCTATGTAAATTAGTCTAGCAGCTGGGAGGAGGCCTGTTGGCATTTTGAGAGCCAGAAGGTTTGATTGTTTTAGCGAGTTCTACTATCCTTAGTGTTTGAAAAAAAATTGGTCACCTGTTCTGAATCATGGTCATTATTGAGGAATGGCCGCCATCTTGAGTAGGCATTTTGTGTCCTCTAGCCTTTTCTATGTTCTTTCTAAATACATATAGCTCAAGCTGTAATTGTCGTAGAGTTATGATTTATACCTCGCTCGATTTGTAACAGTATAGAGTTATAGCTGACGTTATTTACTTGGAAGTACTACATACAAGAGGAATGTAATGGAGGGAAATTTTGGAAATTTCCCTAAATATTCCCTTTTAGCGATTTTTTTCTATTTTTATATGGTAACGCTGGGTTGTAGGCGAGAAATAAAAATTACATAAATTTTCTGTTATATAATGAACATATACTGCAAGTTTGGTCTTGATTGTTTCAATAGCAAAGCAGTAAGAAAATGTTTTCCGTTCTCTTATTTTAGTCGTGAAAATAACGTTTGGATTTATCATAAATACTTTTGGCACACAAAAAACCCTAAAGCTCAAGTTGTGACTGCTGCAGAATCACAAGTAATATCTCGTTTCACTTGCAATGGAATATGCTTTTATGCGATGTAACACGATGGACTGTAGCATCTATGGGCAGGGTTGCTAATTTGGTGATTTTGTCACCAGATCTGGTGTTTTGGAAAGTTATCTGGTGATAAAAATTGAAATATTTCGAAAAGTCTAAAATTTAGTGGTTTGCATTTTTAAAATTGTTATTTTCTACATACTTTTGGAAATATTAACCAGCAGAGGTGGCATTGTGCTTCCTGTCTCTTTGTTATTCAAATGCGGATGTGGAAAGGGTGTGCAGTGCTGTGAAATTTACTAAGTACAAATTACCGAAACAAATGAAAACAGAAACTCTTCATGCCATTTTTTGTGTGAAATTTGTTTTGCAACGTGAACACAAGTCAGTCATATCTACGTTCTACTTAAATAAGTAAAAAAATTGGAGAAACAATATGTGGCTTTAATTCATCTCATGCCGTACAATTGCTATTCTAGTGTATATTAATATTTCTTTCAACTTTATATAATATGTTGTCAAGTGATGTAACACATATGCCATTGTAACTTTTGACAAGGATGTACTAGGGTAAATTAAATATGAAATTCACCCGTAAACATTTCCTATGGTTTTTTCGTTTAAGGATGTGGACACACTAAAAGATGGGCATGTAACTACTTTCCATTTTGACTTCAAAATCCATAAACACTAATACAACGTAAAAGTATCCCATCTTTTAAAGTTGCACTTCATCTGACATTTACACACATATTCTTCTCTTTACAGTTGCAGAATGGACAACAAGGTGTCTTTTAAATTCTACAGGGACAGATATTAACTTTTTCACACGCCTTGCAGGTGCAAGAAAACACAAATTCAGAGGGTTCAAATACTCTGTCGTTATTTTAGACTTTAAATTTCCTGCTTCTTCTGTGTAACCGTACTCCAATGGGTTAAGTGGTTGCTTTCCGTCCAGCATATTTATCCACATGTAACACTGAAGATATGCTCGTTGTATATAAAAAGTATTTTTGACGATGGTGGACATAGTTGAGAGAAATTAATAGTTTTTACTTTGTGGTATTGTTCAAACCGTACCATATCACGATTAGTTTTTGATGAGCCAAGTACTTTTGAAATGAAGAGTTTGGCATTTTGTATTATTTCTTCATCCAAGGGATCATCCCCAAAATTGCTTAACACTGTTCCCGATGTAGTTGCTGTTCCTACCTTACTTGTGGTATCGCAACCAATTAGACTGTGTACAGTAGGTAGCACATTTAAGAGCGTGTCGTCTATATTCTCCGCCATTTCGTGAAGTGGTATGTACCTTACAGATGGTCGTGTGTCCTTGATAATCCACAGTTCTTTCAGACAACATCCTTGATAACTCTTTTTCCAATGGTATAATGCAGAAATCATGACATCTGTATCTACTGAGGCAATCATAACTTTTTCAATGGAATCGGTTTTGACCATGTGTTGGATGTGTTTCATGATTCTATTGTCAACTTCCTTACATTCACAGTAAATTTCTGGTATCAAACTAACATAACCTTTCGTCAATTTCAGGCAAATCTTTGGGTGATGTTTATTACCTTCTCCTAAATACACAGATTTCCCGCAATTTCCTTGATCGGCAATCCACTCAATGAAGAGTTCTTTCAAACGAGCTTTGTTTTGGCTTGAACCCCAAAAGGTTGACAGGAAGGGATGCATTCGGTTTGCTAGGAGTTACATCAGTAAAATCAGCCATGTTTCTTCGCCTTAGCCGCTCCCAGTTTTACTGCCGATTTACTCTTCATGTAAGCCAAACACGATATCAATGTGCAAACATCCTTCTGAGGGCTTTAAAAATATTTTTCATAAGTAGCCAAAGTAGTCTCCAAACGTCTTGCACATAAGTCGTTTGAAATAGATTTTTCGCGCGTATGTCATAAAGTCAATCACCATAGCTGCTGTCCTTCCCTGAGTTGTTATGTGAACGAGTATATCATTCTTATTTAAATATTGGTTTTCAAGTTCTTTGCCGAGTTGAGCTTTGTCAGCTTTCTTCAAAAACCCATCAGAAGTTAGATAGTATGACATTGGTATAAGCTCATACTTTAGTAGTGATTCAATATCAAAACCTTTTGAACGTGCTACTTCTATGAAACGAAGAGCATTAGTCGTTTCTTGGAGCGCAGACTAAGTTGCAGATATATATTTCTCTGTCTTTGGAAATTGATTATGTATGGGATCTAAGAAACCTTTGGACTACTCAATCAGCTTTTTCTGAACAAAGTTCTTATAGCTAATATCTCCTTTTTCTAGTATACAGAGTAAGTAATCGGATATTACTTGATCAATTTTCGTTCTAGTTATAATGTTAGAAATTCCACAACTATCATTCTTCTATCACAACAGACAATAGAATCATGAAACACATCCAACACATGGTTTAAGCCGACTCCATTGAAAAAGTTATGATTGCCTCAGTAGATACAGATGTCATGATTTCTGCATTATACCAATGGAAAAAGAGTTATCAAGGAGGTTGTCTGAAAGAACTGTGGATTATCAAGAACACACGACCATCTGTAAGGTACATACCACTTCACGAAATGGCGGAGAATATAGACGATACGCTCTTAAATGTGCTACCTACTGTACACAGTCTAATTGGTTGCGATACCACAAGTAAGGTAGGAACAGCAACTACATCGGGAACACTGTTAAGCAATTTTGGGGATGATCCCTTGGATGAAGAAATAATACAAAATGCCAAACTCTTCATTTCAAAAGTACTTGGCTCATCAAAAACTAATCGTGATATGGTACGGTTTGAACAATACCACAAAGTAAAAACTATTAATTTCTCTCAACTATGTCCACCATCGTCAAAAATACTTTTTATATACAACGAGCATATCTTCAGTGTTACATGTGGATAAATATGCTGGACGGAAAGCAACCACTTAACCCATTGGAGTACGGTTACACAGAAGAAGCAGGAAATTTAAAGTCTAAAATAACGACAGAGTATTTGAACCCTCTGAATTTGTGTTTTCTTGCACCTGCAAGGCGTGTGAAAAAGTTAATATCTGTCCCTGTAGAATTTAAAAGACACCTTGTTGTCCATTCTGCAACTGTAAAGAGAAGAATATGTGTGTAAATGTCAGATGAAGTGCAACTTTAAAAGATGGGATACTTTTACGTTGTATTAGTGTTTATGGATTTTGAAGTCAAAATGGAAAGTAGTTACATGCCCATCTTTTAGTGTGTCCACATCCTTAAACGAAAAAAACATAGGAAATGTTTACGAGTGAATTTCATATTTAATTTCCCCTATTACATCCTTGTCAAAAGTTACAATGGCATATGTGTTACATCACTTGACAACATATTATATAAAATTGAAAGAAATATTAATATACACTAGAATAGCAATTGTACGGCATGAGATGAATTAAAGCCACATATTGTTTTTCCAATTTTCTTATTTATTTAAGTAGATCGTAGATATGACTGACTTGTGTTCACGTTGCAAAACAAATTTCACACAAAAATGGCATGAAGAGTTTCTGTTTTCATTTGTTTCGGTAATTTGTACTTAGTAAATTTCACAGCACTGCACACCCTTTCCACATCCGCATTTGAATAACAAAGAGACAGGAAGCACAATGCCACCTCTGCTGGTTAATATTTCCAAAAGTATGTAGAAAATAACAATTTTAAAAATGCAAACCACTAAATTTTAGACTTTTCGAAATATTTCAATTTTTATCACCAGATAACTTTCCAAAACACCAGATCTGGTGACAAAATCACCAAATTAGCAACCCTGCCCATAGATGCTACAGTCCATCGTGTTACATCGCATAAAAGCATATTCCATTGCAAGTGAAACGAGATATTACTTGTGATTCTGCAGAAGTCACAACCTGAGCTTTAGGGTTTTTTGTGTGCCAAAAGTATTTATGATAAATCCAAACGTTATTTTCACGACTAAAATAAGAGAACGGAAAACATTTTCTTACTGCTTTGCTATTGAAACAATCAAGACCAAACTTGCAGTATATGTTCATTATATAACAGAAAATTTATGTAATTTTTATTTCTCGCCTACAACCCAGCGTTACCATATAAAAATAGAATAAATCACTTAAAGGGAATTTTTAGGGAAATTTCCAAAATTTCCCTCCATTACATCCCTCTTGTATGTAGTACTTCCAAGTAAATAACGTCAGCTATAACTCTATACTGTTACAAATCGAGCGAGGTATAAATCATAACTCTACGACAGTTACAGCTTGAGCTATATGTATTTAGAAAGAACATAGAAAAGGCTAGAGGACACAAAATGCCCACTCAAGATGGCGGCCATTCCTCAATAATGACCATGATTCAGAGGAGTTGACCATTTTTTTTTCAAACACTAAGGACAGTAGAACTCGCTAAAACAATCAAACCTTCTGGCTCTCAAACTGAAAACACTACCCCTCCTAGCTGCTACATTAAATATCTTTTTTTTGTACCTTGTTTACGATATTATATATATATATATACTTCTCAGCCATTTTCAATCCACTACTGGATGAAGCCTCTCCTGGAGGGAGGAGGTGGTCTACTGCTCCCACGCTGACTGTGGGAGGAGAGCCGAAGCTCTCAACTGTGATCGCCACTGTTTTTTATTCACAGGAGTTTCCCAATTGTTCTCACGATGTTGGGTCAACATCGAAATTTTGAGCCTCCACTTAGAATCGAAACCGGGACCACTCGCACTGAAGTCGAGCGCGCTAACGACTAGGCTACGCAGGAGGCCCATATATATATATACAGGGTGGTTCACCTAGAACTAGCACTTCAAATATCTCGGCACCTATTTCACATAAAGCTTTGAAATAAAAAAGTGGATGAGTAATTTGCATATAGCAAATCAAGTGGTATTATTTTCAGTATCAGTGGCGGACCGGGAATACCCATACGAGGGGTCAGCTACAAAATTTTAAATGGAAAGTAGGGTAACTTTTCACTTCTTTGGAACAAGTAATGAAAATGGAACAAATTTCAGAAGAAACATGATTTATATTCCTACTAGGAAGTTTACTATACTTCCTTGATGACAACGCAGAAATTGTAATACAACGATTGGGAATATCAATAGGGAAAATAGAGTCCCTTATTAATTACGAAGATGCAGAATTTGTTCCATTTCGTCTTCACATAGACTTCTCGGCAGCCCACCTCAAAAATGATAGCTCTACTGGATACAAGAAACTAATAGAAATTATGCACCAACGAGAGAAACAATTCGGGAACGAAATTTCACAAACGATATCATAAGATTTTAAAATAGGATGTGTAAAACGACATAAAAGAATGCTTTTCTCAATTCTCAGCTGGTTAGCAAACTTTGCGTTAGGAAGACGTATTATTTACGAAACGCACAAACTTAAAAATGGAGTCACTCAATTACGACAGCGAAATGACTATTTGAATGATCAAATAAAGTCAATTAAACAAAGCCAATATCAACTAACCCAAATAGTAGAAAATATTACAGTTGCAGTAGAAAAAGCAATATCGCAAGTGCATAGTGAGATTCTCCAACTTCTCTGTACCACGACCTCGAACGAACGTATTTTAATTCATCTACAAAATCTTCAAATTCTCGAAAATCATTTCGATAATATTTTACAAAGTTTGCTACAAAACACAGTCAGTGACGTTTTAATCAAACCCTCTCTAGCATCTGAATTAATTAAGATCCATTCAATTTTACGTAATTCTTTAATTGCAGAGGACCTCGGAATATTCTACCAAAGTTCCAAGACTTTTCTACTAGTCTTTGATCCAGTACTCGCTAATGTTGACATTATTTTGGAAATACCCAATATTAAAAAGTCAAGTTATCATTTAGTCTATAAAATCTTTAATAATGGCTTTTTAACAAAAACAGCTCTTCTTAAAATGGTATTACCAGATTTCGTAATAAAATCTGAAACAGCAGTATTTGAAATAGATATGTCGCTTTGTCAGAATCATAAATTGTTTTCTATGTGCAAAATAGAGGACCAGGCCAAGTCTCAGAAAACTGATTGCCTATATTATATATTTTTTTTAAATTCTACAAAAAAATGCCAGATTAAACCACAACTTTCTTCTCAAGAAGAGTTTTATACTTACTCGACAGCAGGCATTCATCTACTAGAAAACAAGTTTATATTTTAAAGGCAAACAATCGAATACTTCTCAAAAAGCCTGCAAATTCAAGCAGTTACTATATCCCATACAGCCAATTTGAACGCATCATAACAGACAACTTAAATTTACCTACTAGACGAACAATTGAACTGAAAATGGAATATATAACTCTACCAGAAACTTTATCATTAAACTTTACGTTAAATTTCCAAAACCTGCAACAATCGATAGGCAACCTACAAACAATATTAGACCACGTGAAAAATAAACTTCCAAATAAGTTTTCTGACTAGCACCTACACTCTTCACTATCTTGGACTATAATAATAGTAGTTACTATAATTTTTATATTATTTGTTATACTATCAGTTACATTGTGTATTACATATTATCGTTTAAAGAAACATGGAAATCTGAAATAACTCATATTCTCCTTTCAGAATATGTCTATATATGTTATTGCTAGTATAGTTGCAATAACAGCCATCGTAATGTAAATTATATTTATATGCATATATACTGTGTCAAGTTTTTAAAAGTACGTATTTGCCAGACAGTGATAAAGTCAGGAGTGGGATATCGTCACTTGACATAGAACTTCACAATATTAGTGAAACCAATAACTGCAAGGTGAATATTGCACCAACAGAATCAACAAGTGTACAAGGACACGACGTTAACCAGTGTTACAGTATCACAAACATGAAGTGAACTTGTATACAAGTACTAATTTATCACAGCAACCACTGATACGGCTCTAAGACTCGAGGATAATGGCGCATCAAGCTGAATCTGCCTGTTCTGCGGTACACCGTTATTAGTTTATAAATGTTCCAGTGAAGCTAACATCCATCTATATAAGTGCATAGTGTAGCGATAAAGTGATCTCTGAATAAAAGAGATATAACAGGGAGCGAAAAAAATAGTTCACAAACCTTATTTAATTTTTCCCCAAAAAGGGGGGGGGGGAACGAAATGACCAGCGTGTATTACGAGCACGTGAACATTGTATAAACAGACATGCATGTTTATAAGACAAATATGTGGTTATGTAAGTAAACATGTTATGACACATATTGGAGCAGAAGACGGTCAACTCCTTAAACTAGCACCAGATGGAGCGGATAACAGAGGAAGAGGGAGCTGGAGTCAATGTAGGAGAAGTAAGAAGAGCCACCCCTACCATCACCTTTAAAAGGGACCTGAACACAGCAAGAGTCACCACTCAATCCCCGGGTGGTCAGCTCCTCTCCTTTCTCCCGTTCGCAGTTTTCTAAGGAATTGGAACATCTTCGGTACGTAGTTTGCTAAGGAACTGGTACCTTCCTGCACTCATAGTTTGCTAAGGAACAGGAGTGTACTCTAACCTATAAACTTAATTTCTCCTGTAGGCAGTTTGCCAAGGAACGGGTACAACTACCTGACACGCAATTTGCTAAGGAATTGGTGTCATCCGCACACGTAGTTTGCTAAGGAACTGGTGTGTACTCTATCCATAAACCAAATACTCCTGTATGCAGTTTGCCATGGAACTGGTACAATTACCCGACACGCAGTTTGCTAAGGAACTGGTGTTTTTCCTATATACCATAATCTTTATTAGATCACTCCAAAATAGAAGATACCTTAGAAGCCGTCCGTACTAAATAACTTGTAAACAGTATTCTTCGAGACGGTAATTTTATTAACTTTGTTCTTTTATATAAATAAATACTTGAGGGCTAAAACCACTCCCGATTATCTTTGACTCTACCAATACAAGATTAGAAGGATCATTACGATATACCCGTGGTATATTAGTTTCCCAAACAATCCACAAGATGGCAGGTATGTGTTTCTTCCTTTTACTCATAATTGTAATACACATAGTTTTTTAATTTGAAGTAAAACACGTATGAGACCTCGAGTAACTATACATGCGTCATATGTACAAACAGAATTACATTAACCTTTGATTTACATACTCTTCAATCGTATAAAAGGAATGATTTAATAAAAATGATTTGTTTTGTTTTATATTTTTTTAATGCTTTTTCATATTTTATATCAGTAGGTAATATATTGTACAGCTTAACATCACCATAGGTTATACTTTGATGATACATAACTGACCTATGGTTGCACAGATGAAAATCATTCTTATTCCTTGTATTCTGACTATGTACTTCCTTGTTTGGTATGTAACTTGATAAATGTTATCTTAAATATAGAAATAAACGATATAAATATAAACTCTCAAGTATAGTGTCTTAACCTCCTTAAAAGACATCTACAAGAATATTTTGATTTCTTTCCACAAAGTATTCTTATAGCTTCCTTTATTGATCTGAAATACATGAAATCTCTGACTTGAATTTCCGCCAAAATATATCATATTGCAATATAGAGTTAAAAAAAGAGTGGTATAGCACTTTTTAAATCCACCTTTTTTCTAATAGTTCTTAGTGCATTGCATACCCTATTCAGCTTATTAATAACAGATTCTATATGAAATTCCCACGTCATGTTATGATCTATGATGAGACCTAAGAATGCACAATGTGTTGTATACTTATTTTTATTGGTATTTAGATACATGTTAGGGTATATAGGTTCACTACATTTATTATGAAAATTGATAGCAAACGTTTTTTCGGCATCAATAAACAAATTATTATTCTTCATCCAAAAGGATATTTCATTAAGTGTTTTTCTGGCGTTCTTTTCAAGTTGTTCTTCATTTTTCCCACGCACTGAAAGAGTGGTATCATCAGCGAATAAGGTTACATCGGCCAAGTATAGATTTTTTTCAAAATCATTAATATATATAAGGAAAAGCAGTGGACCCAGAACAGTCTTTTCATTCTTATGAGCTTTTTCTACAACCTGCATCTGATTGTTTAAACATGATGCAAACCAGTCCCTGGGTTTATTACTTTTTCCATAGTTTTCTGTTCTTTTACAAAAACAAATTAAAAGCAATTTATTTTTAAATGCGTGATTGCATACCAAGCAGTAGTAAGAATTGCATAATTTCATCAAACGTTTTATTAATTTGTTATCAAAGAGATTAAAACATTGCCCGATTGGATGCTGAGGATGACATATTTCATCTTCAGTTACACGGGAAGTCATTCATGCTCATTTCGACCTACCTGTACTTCAGAAATATTCCGGAATCCCCTACTTCCCTTGGGGAATCTCTTTCGCGCCCATTGCGGAATTTTGAGATATGCATTTTTATATAGAACAGGTTTAGTCTTTCAGGTAAAGTACCATGCCGCATCATCTCTACAGTTCGTGCTAAAATATGAAGCACTTAAGTTCATTTTCCCACCCTTTCGACAGCCTGTAAGACCGAAACTATGCAGATTTCGAAAATCTGCCTTAGGAACTTTCGTCTTGTTTTGATGTGAGGCATCAGTTCCAGAAGTTTGTCGGTGTAATTTTAAGAAAATCTATATTTTTTATATAATAGGCTAAATTTGAATACACAGGATCGTAATTGTACTTACGTTGTATCCTAAGGGAATTTACATGCACAATTTGATTCTTAACACAAAGATAATTCACTACATATTTCGGCTTTCAAGCCACCATCAGTAGACAGAAGGAAAATAGTTCACTGAGCCCACGAGTGGAGAATAGGAAGAAACAGAAAAGAAAATGGCGGATCAAAAAGAGTTGACGACATTACTGATGGGAGGTGGGTTTTGGTAAGGTATTATTGTTGAAAATTGAGTTGGTACAATGAATAATAATAATGATAATAGAAACAGGAATAGTAAAGAAAACGCAGTCAAGAAAGTGGGATTCCGTATAGTAAACGCATTTATAGGAATTGGAGCTTAGTACAAGAAACGTAGTCAGAAAAATTGGGGTATAGTATAGAAGACAGTCAGAGAAAACGGGATACAGTATAGCAAACAGTCAGAAAAAGTGGTATTCGGTATAGGAAACGTAGTTAGGGAAAGTGGGTTCCAGTATAGGAAACGCAATGAAAAGTGAGTAGGTTATCCAGTAAATCAGAAAAAGTATGGAGTAGTGATAATATTGGGTGTTTACGCCTCTTTTCCTCCAAACAGTTTTTACCAACCCTAATTAACTAAAGAACTATCTGTAAGTATTGTTTAGCACCAATTTTCATTCTTATATGTTATTCTTTATAGCAAAACCGTAAAGAACTTAACCTAATTAATATTAAACAGGTATTCATTTAATTATATATATATCCTAACTCTATATTTACGTCTCCTCTATCTTATAATGTCCCCCAGCCCATATGTTTATTCAATCTTCTAGTATATATACAGGGTGGTAAGGTTACGGGCCGACAAACTTCGGGCGGTGATAGTACAGTGAAAATTAAAGAATAAACATCGAGGCAACAGGGGGGGGGGGAATTCCGAGGTGTTACGGAGCTACAGCCTGCCGAAAGCGTGGGAAAATGAACTTCAGAGTGGATTATTGCGAAGACGAAAAATCGGAGAGTAGGCGGTTGAGAGTAAATTAGAGGAAGTCAAACCCGGGCTATCCAAAAATGCATATTGGAAAATGCTACAAGCAGAGCGCAAGGGATTCCTCAAAGGAAGTAGGGGATTCTCAGAAAGTCTTCCCAGTAAAGATGGGTCAAAAGGACCACAAATGAGATGAGTTGCCAACAGGTAACAATAATTCATTGCCGGCACATCGATATCTCAACGAGAATTAATGTTATGATCATTTTTATAAAATAATGCGTGGTTACATATCAGACAGGGAGAATAATTAAAGACAGTCCACGAGCGTTTGGCTTATTTATTAGCAATGAGAGAGACTATGAGTATCCAATCGGATGGTGGTGAGTACGCATCTCAACAGCTGCAATGTAGTAAAAAAGACGTTCTCGTTGGTCGAGTGGTCATTGCTATCAGGCGTCCGTGATGTCACAGCAGTCTTGCATTGAAGCCCGCCTGGAAAAGAATCAGGTGTATGATTAAAGCGTAACAGCATGCAAAGGATAGACGGAGGGTATTAGTTAATGAAGAGGCACGTTCGGTTGCTTAGTAGAAAGAACGCAATGAAATACAGCAGCCAAACAAGGATGACATGGAAGAGAGAAAACAAACACGCGTGTGTACGAGACATCAGGTGTCAACCGATGCAAGGTAAAAAATAGCAAGTTTTCCATACGATGTCACAAGCTTAAATAGTTCAATCTGTCTATTCTACACAAGCAAACAAAATGTGTGCAAGAGAGTGATGAATCCGAGCTGAGTCGGAACGTACGAACATGTACCTATAGTAGAATACTTGAAAAAAGGTATTTGTACATTCTAGCAACTCTGATTTGGAACTCGACTATGGGACATTGGATATTTTGCGTGCTAGTTTGTACGAACGCTGTATTGTGTATTCTGCAGTCTATGAGTATTGACGTTCGTTAGCCTGTGTCACGTAACAATGGCATTTTGGTCAAGGGGGCGGGTTCGATTGCGATTGCGACTCTGTCTGTTGCACGAGTGTGAACGGAGAGGGTCAGATTATAGATAAAATGCAGAATTTGTCATTAGGACGTTATTTGTATGTGATGGAGTGTCAATGCCAAATCATCGTCTCGTCACCTAGTCCGTAGTTAAAGACTATTGTCACTACCCTCCTCTCCCCTGATTATGCATTAGATTGATTCATGTATCGTAGTTTATGTACTAGAATTGCCTATACCCATCCACATTTCTGTGTAGGTCCTGAAATCCGGTCCATCCCGAAGCTGACCAAATACTATTCACTCCTGGGGTCTTGTGCTTGATTGAATTTTTATGCGAGTTATAAACGAGCTGGTGCGCATGTAAGGACGAGACCTACAATATGTGGTCAAGTTGGCTCCGAACGACTGCTTTCAGGAGACCCAAACGGAAGTTGAACTCGTGACCGGGACACGCAGCACGCACACTAACCTCTCGGTCAGTTCGAGTCATTGTGATCGTTAAAGCATTCCAACACTCCTAACTTCTTCTGGTGTTATATTTCCAAGTGTTTCTTCCAACAACATACTGAGCTACGCATTGCTACATACACTCACTACATTCTTCCATTGCTACGGACAGCAATGGCCACAACTCCAGCTACAAAGTTACTCCTGGACTTTACGACGCAGCTAGAATTCGTCATGCCCGTTAACGTATTTTTTCTAGTGTAGAATAGACAGATTGAACTATTTAAGCTTGTGACATCGTATGGAAAACTTGCTATTTTTTACCTTGCATCGGTTGGCACCTGATGTCTCGTACACACGCGTGTTTGTTTTCTCTCTTCCATGTCATCCTTGTTTGGCTGCTGTATTTCATTGCGTTCTTTCTACTAAGCAACCGAACGTGCCTCTTCATTAACTAATACCCTCCGTCTATCCTTTGCATGCTGTTACGCTTTAATCATACACCTGATTCTTTTCCAGGCGGGCTTCAATGCAAGACTGCTGTGACATCACGGACGCCTGACAGCAATGACCACTCGACTAACGAGAACGTCTTTTTTACTACATTGCAGCTGTTGAGATGCGTACTCACCACCATCCGACTGGATACTCATAGTCTCTCTCATTGCTAATAAATAAGCCAAACGCTCGTGGACTGTCTTTAATTATTCTCCCTGTCTGATATGTAACCACGCATTATTTTATAAAAATGATCATAACATTAATTCTCGTTGAGATATCGATGTGCCGGCAATGAATTATTGTTACCTGTTGGCAACTCATCTCATTTGTGGTCCTTTTGACCCATCTTTACTGGGAAGACTTTCTGAGAATCCCCTACTTCCTTTGAGGAATCCCTTGCGCTCTGCTTGTAGCATTTTCCAATATGCATTTTTGGATAGCCCGGGTTTGACTTCCTCTAATTTACTCTCAACCGCCTACTCTCCGATTTTTCGTCTTCGCAATAATCCACTCTGAAGTTCATTTTCCCACGCTTTCGGCAGGCTGTAGCTCCGTAACACCTCGGAATTCCCGCCCCCTGTTGCCTCGATCTTTTTTCTTTATTTTTCACTGTACTATCACCTCCCGAAGTTTGTCGGCCCGTAATCTTACCACCCTGTATATATATTTCTAAAGAGGCTCATATGCTTATGTTTCTTGCTTTATAAATAGCAAAAGTTGGTGCGGAGAAATATAATATGTTGGCAACAGTCATTGGGCCATTCAACAATACTCGCTTCCACGTGGCGGGCTGCGCCTTTAACTTGGTAAGTTTTGGGGGCTGCTCCCCCTTTATCCTAATCAGACTCTCCTATATATGTAGGGGAGAACACTCAAACACTTCTCCTTCAGTTCACACTTGACGGAGAGGAATGCGGTTTCTTAATGGCTTATCTACGTCTCAAGCTGAACATTTTAATAAAGGATGATCAAAATCGGTCCAGTAGAACGCCCGGATAAATATTTCCCATAAGGAATACATAGGAGAGAACACTCAAACACTTCTCCTTCAGTTCAGACTTAACAGAGAGGAATGCGGTTTCTTGATGGCTCATCTAGGTGATAATCCGGAACTACAAAAAAAAAAAAAGATCAAAATCGACGCTGTAGAACGACCGAATGGACTGGACAAAGCCTTTTTAGCAAACTTTTTTAAGATATAGATTGCTTTTAATCTTCGAATCTTAGTTCTTTATCTACTACACACTTCTTTACTCCTTACCTTTTTTCTTACAACCTTCTTTATCAAATTCTTTAGGATCATTAATAGTTGGAATTTTAATAGCATACATTTTTTATCTCAAATGTACAAACTTTTCCATGATATGACCTTTAACTTCATCTTTCATCTTTCCGAGTACTTTCTTATTAATTAGCGGTATTCCATATCTATTATCTTATTTATATTCGCTTGTATCAAAGTGATCTATCGTCGATTGCATATATTTATGAAATACTTCAGTTTTTATTTTGTACATATATGAATCGGAGTCGGTATAACAATACTGTTTCCATACTTTGGCTTCATAACATTATAGTGAAAATCATACATCATCAGTTTTGATAATTGAAAAACACTGATACCAACATTTATTTATTCTCCTTACACCCTCAACAGAGAGCTATATTCAGTTATTACAGGTTTTACATGTTATAATCATATACATTTTATTGAACATGGTATAAAAATACACAATTTATTTAAAGTCAGAATTTACGAGCTTGAGTCCAGTCCTTGAAGTTTAAAAAAAATAAATAAAAGAAAAGAACAGAAAAAAAGTATGTAGGAAATATCTTTTTCTTCGGAGATATACCTCGATAGAGCTGTAACCTATTATTGAGGTGCAGGTCTGATACACATTCAACGGAATTTACCATAAGTCATATAGTAATGTGATAATATTAAACGTGTTAATTATTTTGTTTTTCCGAGTCTGTAGTATGTTTTATTAATTTTATGTGTCCTTTCACGTTTGATACTTGAAATGTTGTACTGAAAATGTGAACTACCATTTATTTTATTCTACCTTGGAGAGAACTGTGAAATAATAATAAAGTACTGGAATTCAACCACCTGTGCAACTGGAACTTAGAATCAACGCCTCCAGGAGGCTCTAGTGAACCAAAGCTACCCAACTTGGTCTGTGCCGGTCTGGCAAGGTCGGCTGGTCGGCGATCACCGAGGGCCCAAGGGGCCTGAAAGCCTTGTGGGAGGCTCAAACGCATAGGTAAATAAATATTTAAAATATATAATAAACTTAATTAGCTGATTTTTTAAAATACGGTCATTATTTTTATTAAAAAAGAAAAGAGGAAAATAGTAACTAAAATAACTATTTTTAATTCCAAAACAATTTCCTATGTGTAAATTTTTCTTCGCATGTGTTAACTTACATAAAACGGTCATTTTATTCCACTAGTAAAACATTTCCTCACGCGATGACGTAGGTTATTATTGAATGTTGATTATTGGTGAGGTCAGCGTCGTTGTCACATCCGTTCTAATGCTACGCCCCACCCTCTTTTATTTCTATATGTTATTTTGGAAACAGATGACAATATCGAAAGTGAGTTACCTCACGTAGGTGCCGACGGGTGAACAGTGATTGTGTAGAAAGTGGAGTAAGAGACCATGTGATAATATTTAAGAAGCATAATACAGTAGTAGTCTATAGTGAAATATATTTGTCTACGTTTAGGCTTGTTTTGTGAACGAGGTATTTAGTAATTCGTAATCTTTAAGTCCGGCAAGGTGAAAACGTCATTTATAATGAGTTGGTTTTGTTGATGGAAATGTAATAAGCAGTAGAAAATGAGTTCAACAAGTGGTGCTACAAAAAAGAAGAAAAGGAAAGAAATTGAAGACTATTTAAAGAAAACAAACACTTTAATTCAGTACATTCTCGTTCTGGGCCTGAACAAAAGAAAAACGCTGTCTGTTTTTCAAATATAGGTGAGTAAAATTAACAAGATAATTGTGAATAATAGCAGTGTACGAATTAAACTTCCGGACGAGGGAGGGGTGCTTGTGTATTGTAGGTATGTATATTATATATAGGAGGGAGAATATTATGTTATTTCTGTGATACGAGTCGGGGATAAATTTTTACGAGGAGGGAATTTTCCCGCCAACTCCCAGTTAATTCGAACACTGCATAATAGTTGCTTTTATCCATATTACTGTTACATTCGCATGTACAAGTAGCCATCGACTTACGACTAACCTCTGTCCGTTCTGATTGACAGCTCGTAAGTCATTTCTGGTCTTTTGTCGGCCATAAGCAGGTGACCCACAGAGCAAAATCTCTCAACCACTAAATGACAACTGATGTTTTTTATACTTCTCCACTCGGCATTTCGCTCCGTCTTTTATGGCTCAGAAAAAAACAATCACCGCATTCTGATTGTATTGAAAAAATGAAAATCTGAATGCGAAGAGCGCTGAAACCAATTCTCACTTATGGTACCGACCCTTTCCCCAACCTCTCTCAATAGAGACACGAAGAACAATAAAAGGGATTTTATTGCTCATGCGAGACGTTCAGCCCAATACGATTTAACAGCTCTGTATGTAACAATTTCTGTACCTCATTTTCATAATCAGTAACTAAATGTTCTTTCCATCGGGATCTTGTACTTGATCAAATCAAACAAGAAGTTATTCAAATATATGTAAGTCAAATTTTCAGCTGAGGGATTCAGTCAAGAAAAAATGATGCATAAGCATTTCCAGTTAGGCGTTTTTTCATCTCCGCTGTGTGGACAAGTTCTCATTTGTATTCTTGTTATTTTTTGGACTTAGGAATTCGGCATTCAGTTGCTAAAAATCGTTATAGGTGTCCTTAGTAGTGATTTTCTGCTTTATTACTACTACTAATACATAATACAAATAATCCGTGGTCCGACAACACTTAGGGCACCTAGGCGCGTTCGTTCAAGTAAGGTGTCACGTGGTCAGCGTAACGACTCCATTCATCGCGTTGATTGTTTTTTTTTTTTACCGGATTACGCTAGATGTTGATCATATAGCTCCCCAACTGGCCTCACAATGCTGGGTGAACATTCGAAACCCGGGACCCGTCGCACCGAAAGCGCGAGGCGTAACAATTTGACTACGAAGGAGCTGCTTTATTACTAACATAATAATTTTATTTAGACATGTGTATATTTATCTTTTTAAAAAAATGGTCGTAAGTCGCGTAGGTTGTAAGTTGACGACTATCTGTTGAAAGTTAGATACCGATCATGTTCAGAGTTTTTGTTTTTATCATATTTAACAAATTTATTCCGGGGAAAACTTTGTTCAACTTGGTATGTACTCTGCTTAATTCTTTGTTTAAGACCCCATCGACCGCTCCATTGGTTTCGAGGGGCCTCACAATTCCAAGATTGGCCTTTTTATCCTATGAGAGTCATGAAAAAATGACAGTGTTCATGAAAGCAAATAAATCGTATAAATATAAAGTTATATCTATGTAAGATATAAATAGAAAATATTGTAAGAAGCCACAGAAAGAACCCCGGAAACAACGCATATTTGTTGATATTTTGCCAGTTTAGACGTTTTTTTCGCACTTTTTCGCCAATTTTCTATAAGGCGCCCGACGAACCACACTACACGTTTGTTTATAAGCTTAGTAAATCTAGTTTTCACACAAAAAAATATATATATAATGGTTCATCTAGCAACTCATATACCACTTCCTTTGTAGGTATTACATTTGTGCCTTGTATTTTCTGCATATTGAAAGTAAATTTATCAAAAATTTAACTATCTATCTACATTTTTTCCATCTTATATCTATAAGATAAATTTATGATAAGAAGAAAGGGATATACTTACAGCTCTCGTTTCATAGGCAAACATATACAGTTAAACAGTAATATGTAGAGTACTTACGATATTTCGGTATTAGTACCGTAGACTTGCTGTAGAGGAGGAGCACACACGTTGATAGAACAAAAAACTAGACCGACAGTAGCGACACGTAGCGGACGGCGCATAGTTTGGAGAACAGTTGACTACTGTTTGGCGCGTGGAACAATTGACAACTGTACAGCGTGTAAGTTCGGGATAGAATTGTGGAAGCAAAATCGTTGAAAATGCAGAGAAAATGGGTTAGAGTTATTGTTGGTTAAGTCCAGGAAACATTTTCACTCTTAAACCATGAATAAAGGCCCCCTTCCACAGACGGCGTGTTGAGGTGCTGGTTGTAGGGGGTAAAATGAGGATTATGGTAACCAGAAAAGATAGATTAAAATTGGTGTTGTGGGACTCGGTGTGTGAAGAGACTGGGCATCGGGTTTGTTGATAGTGCAAAAGTGACGAAGGTTTTTAATACTAAAATTCAGAGCAGTACTTGTTTCCATACCTTCAATAACTCTAACCCGCTTTCTCTGTATTTCCAACACTTTTCCTTCCACAATTATATCCAGAACTTACACGCTGTACAGTGTCAATTGTTCCACGCGCTAAACAGCATTCAACAATTCTCCAAACAATGCGCGGTCGGCTACGTGTTGCTACTGTCGTCCTAGTCTTTTGTTCTATTCGCGTGTGTGCGTCTCTCCTCCTCTACAGCAAGTTTTCGGTATTAATAACGAAATATCGCAAGTACTCTACATATTAGTGTTTAAGTGTGTATGTTCGCCTATGGAACAAGAGCTGTAAGTATATCCTTTTCTTCTTATCATAAATTTACCTTAAATTCTCTTTCCGGCTTTCCTTTGTGTTAGTGGTATATATATATATACGTATATGCTATAACTCCAACAAAGGTTTTATATCTTCCCGTAATATTATCATACAGGACAATGGGTAAAGTACGGGGAAACGCCTGCCATCTTCCTTGCCGTTTGATGCTAGGAAGAAGAGAGAAGGCGTTAAAGTCAACTTCGGTTCAATTTCAATAACCTAAAACTGCGTGGAACAATAATTGAGAGTAGGAAACTACATTTCCGGGAAAGTGTCTGATCAACCATGTTTTTCTAGTGAAAATAATATATATATATATCAGATGGTGAACAAGATAGAAAAAAACGATACTTACATAGTGAAATCTTGAGATAGGAGCACACGAACTTTATAAACACTATAGAAAATTAGTACTTTTCGCGATTGTGTTTTCGACTTTTAGGAAGGAAAATAGACTCAGCAGACAGGTACGGGAGTGGTGTTAAGGAAACGCCATATTGCCAATGTTGCTGGGTGACAGTGTGGCCAGGTTATGGCGGCGGGAAAATGACTATATGGGTCGGAGAAAAAGAAAGTGAAAAGGTTAATGGAGCAGGTAAAGAGCTTCCTGAAGAAATAAGAGGGTAAAGAATCAGAGGGGAGGGGGAAAATAATAATAATAATAAAAATAACAATAACGATGAAGGGGAGAACAAAGAAACAATATAGAAATAAAAGTGCAACTAGAGACGGAACAAGGAAGAAAAAGCAGCACTGCGTTGCAAGGAGTTACAGGCGGTTGAGGCCGGGTTCATGGTTAGCGGAAAGGACGGAGATGTACGTCTGCTCCCATGTCTTTCTTACTGTGGTAGGCGAATCAAGGTTCAGGACTTTCAGGATTCTGACTCGAAAGGTTTCGTCAAAGGTGCAGCAGTGATAAGAAGTGTGTTCGGGTACTGGGGGATACGGAAATTGAGATTTGGAAGAGTAGCGATGGTTGTTGATGCGGAATGTTAGAGGAGTTTGAGTTTCGCCAACGTAGAAGGCGGAACATAGATTTCAGAATAGGAGATAAACGAGGTTGGAAGATATATAACTACCGGAGTGTCGGAAAGAGTACTCTTGTGAGTGACAGGATGTACGAAGGAAAGACTGGGATCAAAAATAGGACAGGTTCTGCAGCGGGGTCTATTGCACTTGCTAGGTTTGGGGGGAGGGGGCGGGATATGTCCAGTTCTGGTGAGAATCGTGTTGAGATTTGGAGGACTGCGGTAGACTATTTTGGGACACGACGGGAAAACTCTTTCAGTTTCAGGTGGCGCAGTGAGTATGGGCTGTACCAGTTTGAGGATCTTTTGGAGGGCCTGAAAGTTGGGATGGTACTGGGTGAGGAGATTGGGAGCGGAGGGAGCTTCTCGGGGAGGTCGGTTGGAGTTAGGGCGTGCTGTTACGGCCCATAAAATTCATTTTATCACTTATTCATTTGGAGTTAGGGTGCTTACAGACACTGTCCAGTTGTTTACGGATGAGGTGTTTGGATATCCACGGTTAGTGAGAGCTGAGGAGAGGGTACTGAAATAGTTTTGGAGCAGATCATCAGAGGAACAGATGCGGGAGCTCCGGACAGCAAGAGCGTATGGAGGAGAGCGTTTGGTATAGTATTGATGGGAGCTGTTCAATTGGAGATACTGCATTGCGTTGTAGGTTTGATGTGAACACCTGTCTCGAGTCGAATGTTCTTGAGGCAGACATCCACAACAAGGAAAGTTACGTGTTCCCTCGAGAAGAGCCAGGTGAACTTGACGGGAAATGTGCAGTTGAGGTTTTGCAGAAATGTTTCCATAGGCTCTTGTCCATGGGTCCAGATCAAGAAAATATCATCGATATAGCGAAGCCAAGGGAAAGGTTTGAGAGGTGTGGAGCTCAGGTATTGAGTCTCCAGGCGTCCCATGAAAAGGTTGGCGTAGGAAGGGGCCATGCGAGTGCCCATTGCTATGCCTTTGATTTGCAGGAAATTGTGGTTATCAAAGGTGAACTTATTCATGGTGAGGACAAACTGGTCTAGCTGAAGCAGCAATGGTGTACTGGGTTTACGAGGACTGGAGCGTGTGTCTAGAAAGTGTTCAAGGGCAGCGAGGCCATGGGTGTGGGGAATGTTGGTATACAGTGATGTCGCGTCGACTGTAACTAAGATGGTGTCAGATGGGAGAGGATCAGAGATAAAATGTATTGTGGAGAAGAAGTGGTTGGTATCCTTGATGTACGAAAGGAGAATCTGGACAAACGGTTGGAGATGGTGGTCAAGGAAGGCGGAGATTCTTTCTTTGGGAGAGCCAATACTGGAGACTATAGGTCTGCCGGGATTACCAGGTTTATGGATTTTGGGAAGTAGGTAAAATTTATGAGTTCTGAGATTAGAGACAGTGGAACGCGACAGCCCCTCATGGCGTCCATGCCTTGAAGGTAGGTGCGGATCCTATTAAGGAAGAATTTGGTGGGATCTTCCTCGAGGGGACGGTAAAAGGTAGGATTGAGAAGTTGTTTGAGGGCTTCGGATTGGTAGTCAGAGTAGTTCATGATTACCGTGGTGGATCCCTTTTCAGCCGGTCGGATCATGATGGTTGGATCAGAACGAAGATTGGAGATAGCTCTTCGTTCTGCAGTTGTGAGGTTGTGATGTGATAGGAACGTGTGAGTGAAGATAGGGTGAGCAATTTGTTAGGAGAGGAAGGAAATGCACAGTGGTTAGGAGGGAGAGGGGAAGGATCCTTATTGGAGGGATGAAGGAATTTGTGGATGCTGGGATGAGTTTCGGTGTCAAGAAGAGTGTATCAGTGGTAGTGCCACCTGAGGTTACGGGCAAAGGTGAGAAATTCATTAAGTGGGTTGGCTTGTTCAATATGGCGGGAAGGAGAGAAGGAAAGGCCGTACGAGAGGACTTTGTGTACGGTATCTGAAAGTGTGCGGGAAGAAAGGTTGAGAACTGGCTGCGGGCGTTTAGGATTGTTAG
The DNA here is from genome assembly GCA_022664845.1 of Lepisma saccharinum. Classification (NCBI taxonomy): domain Eukaryota; kingdom Metazoa; phylum Arthropoda; class Insecta; order Zygentoma; family Lepismatidae; genus Lepisma; species Lepisma saccharinum. Next base: position 54,067 of record JAGDQP010008188.1, read on the forward strand.
GTTGGCTCAAGGTAGTGGGTTCACTTACGCGGTTACTTTTGAGTCTCTGTGGGGCAGAGGTTAGGTTGCTCCGGCAATTGCTACGAGATATCAGATCAGGACGACTAATTAAAGGGGTGGGGGTGGGGGGTCAGTCGAGGCTACCGAAAAATATAAGGTTTTAAAGCTGAACCAATCACCTTGAATACGTCACTTCCGGGAGGCCAATATAGAGTATCAACGACACGGTGGAAGTATGAAATGTGTTTCTATATCGAAATTTATGGAATATTCTTTCCTACGTTTAATGAGAATAGATAAATAAACATGTTATTAAAAATGTTATGTTCCATTTTGTAACGCAAGTTGAATAAAATAACAGAAAATTAATTTAAAGGAAAATTTAATAATTTCCGCTTATACTTGAGTAAGTATAAATATAGGTATTGCGTTTGTTTGGTGTCATTCTAACTAATACGTTTAATGTAGTTCTCGTATCATCACTGATATAAACATAGCAATATATAGTTACTGATGACTGAATTAGTAGTTTGAGTTCGTGTAATGGTGTCAATCCCACAAATAAATACATTTGAATTTTATTTATTGCCTTTAGACATTTTTATACTGACCACTAAGAAACACAGTTCTCAATATCATACATGGTTTGAGTATAGCTTGCACCTAACAGTTCAGTTCGAGTTTCTCTTACATAAGCATAAATTTAGCTAGTATTTGTAAGATAATTTAACCTAATTTTACAAAATCTGAAGTTAGTAATGTATAAACAAAGAAACTATTCTAAATAATTCCCGTTCAGTGTGGTCAATTTGGATCGTTCCAGTCATTGCAACATGCAAGCATACGCTTACAGCCAGTCCTTTAACGCAAATAATTTGTGTTGAACGTAGTTCTGAAGTATGTTTAGACAATATAGGTAATGTTAAGGATGGACTTTACATACTCCCCCGACTGACGAACCACTTCTATCACAAAACTGCTCTTGGATCCGATTCATAACAAATTACATCATAAACTCAGGAAATTACAATTTAATTAATTTTAGTTTAGATAAACTAACAAAAACCTAACCTTCGCTGTTTTAGGCAATCTGGGAACAAATACAGATTAACGCTACATGGTTTATAGTTACGATTCTCTTCTCTATTCTATTTTATTTTATTCGGCCCTTTACGAGGAATGGTTCATTGGGCCATGGCCAAATGGGCCATTTCAACCAGTCAATACAAGTATAGGGCTCATTTTGGGAATTATATGGGGATTAGAGCTCATATTCATGAAATCTTACGTTACTTGCGATTTGGGTGAAATACGTGTTACACGTAATAGGGGGGTTATAACACGTGTTTCACTTGTCTACTCACCCAATTCGGTAGAAACGCAAGCTTTCATGAAAATGAGCCCTTAGTAATACAGTGAATAAGTGAAAAGTGTACTAAATGTAGCCTTTTCGCAACCAGAGCAAGTTTGTAATCGGCAATAAGTGACGGTGGGAAAAAGGATAATTAAAATATTAAAATCAGGAAAAAGTGTTTTCAGGTGCTGCCCCGGATTGTTCAACCCATGTTATTGTGTGAGGACTGTATTAGGTTAGCCTAACCTAACCTAACCTAAGTTAGAGTAATACTAAGGTTAACTACATACCTATAAATCAGTTATTTTGAGCCGTTTCTATTTTAGCTTAAATGTTAGGTTAGATTAGATTGGGTGAGTTTATCATGAAATCTAGGAAACTACATAAACTCTGGAGTCTTTACAAGCGCTGAAGTTCGATGAATTATGAGAATTTTAATGCACGTCAACCTTCTTTCCTTTTAGGATTATAGGCATTTCACAGTTACGACTCATTGCTCTACGTAACGGTGAATCGATTTTGTGACAAATGCTGCAACAAAATCAGATTACTGTGAAATACTTATAACCCGAAAAGGAAAAGGTATGCTTACATTATAAGTTTCATGATTCTCTCTAATTGAGGAACATACTGTGAAAACATGATACAATTTAACCTAACCTAATATAAAGTAAACCTAAAGACAGCTGGAAGTAACTCAATTAAGTAGCCTTAACCGAAAGTTTAAAATTTTCCAAATAATTAAAAGTAGATAATTTACTGCCTTATAAAGAATTAGGTTTACTATCTTTTGTTTACCAAATAATTTAGATTTGAATTTTATTGTTGTTTTACATGTACGTTTTATTAGAACGAACTCTAGATACTTTTCCGAATGGCATAACGACCTACCTTGAAACAACTTCCCCCATACCTAACATAAAGGCAAGAAAGTGAACTTGAAGCAACTAGGCCTATTTTACGTTTCTACCTAAACTCTTATATGAACCTAACCTAAAATATGGTAAGTTACAGAATGATGCGGGAGAGATCTTGAGTCCAATCTATTTAGTGACGTAATGTTATCTTTCTGGAGTATTTTGCCACATCTGCTACAACTTCGTAGTCAACTATATCTTAATTAATATCTGTTTTTCTGCCTCTAGGACCACGTATAAATTGTAAGTTTAATTTAAAAAACTCCTACATTAATTAATGAATAAAACTTTTAGAGGTAGTATTACTGTTGAAATTGTTTTCATAATTTGATTGGAAATAGATCTTTACAAATATAAAATCTATCAGTAGAAAGCTTTTACTTGATGCTACTACTACTTAATCCTTAAACGTTCAGAAATTTATTAAACTGATATTACATAAATTTATGACAATTGTGTAACATTGCAGTAGAGAAACTATCATTTAACATATACGGGTTTTATTTCTAAGTATCTTGATATGTATGCGGCTTATTTAGCTTCACATTTCAACAGAAAATGAATGAACAAATTACTAAAATTTATCAAATGAAACTCTGCATGACCTTCTGATGGTGACGTCATTTTTGAGCCGTTAGGCCTTATTATCTAGGTGGCCTTGGGTCAGTCCGAGTAGAGGGGGAGGAGCGGAGGATGAAGGGAGAGACAATGGAGGAGAGGAGCCTTGAGTAGGGTGACCAGATTTTGGTTAGGAAAAAACAGGACACAATCTACTCTAGATTATCAATTTGGCCTGTATATTTTCAAAGTTTTATTTTTCAGTATGTGCAACTAGAACAAAACTATTTTCCAGATATTTTATCGCAAAATTATGTGATCATCTAGAACAAGGGTTTTCAAATTGTGGTGCGCGTACCACGTGTGGCACGCTGTAAAGTTTATAAAAAAATTAAACTTAATATATTTAATATCATCTGATTTCAAAAGTGAGCTGAACCTGCAGTTGTTCATTTTTCATGAGAGTAACGACTCTGATAAATTCATAATATTACTTTTCCTTGAAAGTAGAACTTACACGTACCTATTTAACCTAAATAAATTAAGTTTTTTGTTGATATTTTTTAAACTTTTATTTTCATTTATTTCTGTTTCATTGTATTATTCAAGGTACCATCCTAGCATTTTTCTCACGTGACCGAGGAAAATAAGAAAACCTCATTCATGATTTTAGGCACTGATTACAAAATGTTCTGCCTCATCAATATAATCATTACTTGTAATATAACAATGTAATTTTAAATATTAGCATTGAAAACTCCATAATAGGTGGTAGGCGAAAATATGAATTTCTGTTTAGTGGTCCGCTAGTCTAAAAGTTTAAAAATCCCTAATCTGGAACATCACTGAGAATAGTTGAGGTATAGGGACAGCCATAGCAATGTAGCAACTTCAGTAAGTCTTTACTGAAGTTCTTCTATACCTATCTCCAGGGGTGTTTTTCAACCTAGTCCAGGATGTATAACTGGTGATGTGGGTCGGGAAAATTCCCAATGGGGGACGGAACTTCATCTTCAAATTAAGGTGAAAATCTTCAAAATTAATTAAACTGCAGGAATTTTCGCATTTTTTAAATTTTACTACCCCAAAACTAGGTGTTTATCGTAATCTTCGTGATTGTACTACTCATTAAACTTATATCTACTTTAAATGTTACGTAACTGAAAAACGACACATTTAGCATTAAGATTGTTGAAATTCAATGTTCCTATTACAAGGATTTGAAAATTTATTTTTGAGAGCGATAGTGCGTCACCGTCCAGAGACTCAGCAACACTCAGAAGAAAAGATTGGTGAAATGTTTAAATTTCGAAAATTGTGGAATTTAAATTTGTGAATAACTCATGAGACCAGTTTATTTAAGGAGAAGAGAAAGTACTGTAATTTTGATTTCTGTGTATACGCATTTTTTTATTTGATTAGGTCTACTAAGGATTGGTTAATCTTTGAAAGTGCACATATTGGGGAGTTTTGAATTTTCTACTAGTCTAACTGCAGAATCTCTTTATTTTACCACACATCTCTTTTGTAGTGGTTCAAAAGTGTTCGAAAATTTTAATTTACATTCATTTTATAAAAAATACAGTTTGAATTATCCTGATTTTTAATAATTGTCACTAGCAGACTGAGCTCCGTTTTTATGTTATGATTCTGAAAATTTAGTAACCCTAACCCAACCTCATATACAAATCTGCATGTGGTGGAGGAGAATCAAGTGTTTAGGAAAGTGTCTTGAAATTATAGGCTATGTTCAGCTTAAAATGTTTGGCTCAACTTAAACGCCAAAGAGAAAACTATATAGGCTTTTAAAGAATAAGAATTGAAAATAAGTACATCTTAAGTTTGGAAATTACTGGTAAAATTGGACGGTAACAAAATGTTTATATATTTTACTGATGAAGCAAATAAGTATCATATCATATTAATCATGAAGAAAGAAAAGCACGATATTTACATGGAGAAAGAAACACCCATTTTCCCCCTAAAAATAAACAACGCTTTTTTTAATATATGTTTCCATGCAGAACCGAAGAGAGAAATGTGTGTTTCATTGAAGGAGATTTTTTAGACAATAGCAAGTGTAACAATGTGTGATCTTAATGCATTCATGGTATTTTTCACATGGAGCTTAAAGTCTGTCAATTGACAGCTACGTTTTACGAACGGGAAAGGAACGGGTGAGGATATAACGAAGCGCCCCTCCCTTATTATTTGAGAAATTATCAGGCATTCGTCTCGCGATACTGAGGAAAAGCTTGGAAAACCTTAGTAAGGATTGCCCGTCAAATCCACGCCTCCTCTCAATCGGGTGGAAGCACTTGACCACAGAGGGGTGGACGAGACTATTCTAGCATTGCTTTCAAAATCTTTGACAAACTTCGTATTGTTGTGCCCAGGGTATGTTTCTCTTCCCTAGTTTGACCCATGATGATTCGGTTAATTTCAGTGATTCGAAGCCCATTTCAACAAAGCTGTGGGTCCCGTCCTTAGGAATTTTACAGTAAAATCAAATTTTACTGTACTTTCTGTAAACATTTTTGTTATTGTCAGGTAAGACGTTCACGATAGGGCTCTCGTCATGCTTTGGAAAACTGTGTTCAGTGCGATAGGCAAGGAATATAAAGCCAAAACCAAACACTAATAAAGAAACAGGCAGATTGACAGATGACAAAAGAAATAAAAACAGAATGCTTTCCCGCTGACGAAGTTTTGGGCTAGGAGAAGTTTTCGCCGGCGAAGTTTTAGTCTCGAGAAGTTTCATCTGCGAAGTTATGTCCCAACATGATCAGTAATGAAAGCTTTGTCTACACACGTTTTGTAAGACATGTATTTATGGATTGGTTTGATAACTAGAGCACACAAACTTATCAGTCTCATAGGAAGTTCGTGAAAAGAAAGCAATAACGTGTTAGAGGGGTATAATATGACCCCCCTGGGATAGATAATTCTAATTAGCAGCCAGGGATAAATACATTCCAGAGGGGGACTGTCCCCCCACATCCCGGCCGTAATTCGCACTTTAATGTTGGCGTGCGTGTATATTTATGTCTTATAGCGTATGCCGGGTATATTATCAGTACAAAACCCCGTTTGGGGTAAAAGGAAGAGTGACGCAAGAATTCTACTCACAAAAGAAGTGATATCTATTTTGCCAGTGATATCTCTTTGTGTCACTACGGCGAAAGTATTGCCTTTGTAATAAAATTAAGAGACAGTATCCTTCCGCCATAGTGACACAAAGAAAGTCACTCTCAAAATAGATATCTTTTCTTTTGTGAGTAGAATTCTTGCTTCACTCTTCCTTTTACTCCTTTTACGCCTATAAAAAAAAATTAAAAATACAGTAATTTGAATTAAAAGCTTTTTTTTTTCAAAAAAAAAAAACAACAACAAAATATTGTGTTCCTCAGCGTTTGAACTTCCGAACTTACACAATTTTCTTTTTTTAAAAAAAAAAAAAAACAGTCGACCGGGATTTGGACCCGCGAACCCACGCGGCGGAGTCAAGAACGCTAATTATTAGGCTACCGAGGCTTCGCGCTTGCAGTGATGGAAACAGATATTTATTGGAAACGGACGGTGGTCTACAAGGACTCCTGTCTTGTAACAAAGAAAAGTATTTCCTGCTTCTAAACGTGATTTATAGCATTCTGAGTATATTGCAACAAGTCAGTAAATGTTGAATGATTTTGTTGAAGACTATTGCCTATAAAGCACAGTTTGTTTCGATTAAAGGACGAGGTGGATAGCCGATAATGTGTAGCATTTTTTCTCATAGCAACAAGGGGTAGGATGCAATCCCGCGCAAAACATGCATTTATATTCTTGACAGAAAGTACATTTTAAATTATTCACCATGGGGACGTGGAGGTTAGATAAAATTAGGTACGGTCATGTATCTTTACATTTTTCTCCTTTACGTCATGCCCAGATGAGTGGAGCAGCAGCGGAGAGTGCTCTCCGTACGGGCTCGTATTTAAAGAGTGGCACGTGTCACTATGGCGGAAGGATACAAGATCGATTTTGCTCCATATCTTGAAAACCGTAACTCCTATAAAAAAATCTAAGCTTGGATTTATCCCCATGGGGACCCGCAATGGACCCCTAAAACCCCCCGGTACCACCCATTTGGAGATAAAACAAAAAGACACATAGAATGACGTACATACCTTTCTGTCATTTATGAAAATTTTGTGATTCGGTTAAAAAAGTCGTAACTTTTGAACCGCTCCACCGATTTTAACGTATGATACACCGTTTGAAACGTATTGAAGCGTAAAATAAGATCCAGTTTCGGCCGCCTATATGGTCTGGGTCAGTGCTATCCTAAAATATGTGAAATTTTGATATTTTTTTCAAAGCGCCCTAGGGGGTCTCAAGGAGATCCTACCGACTCATTTTTTTTCCTGTGTCTTAGTATTGGAAAGAGCTTTCAAATGTAAGTTCAAGCATCAAAATCGGACTTATACTTCGGTAGATCCGAAACTAACTGTATACTATCTGAGTGCCGCTAACAGTGTCCTTTGCCAGCGTCACTCGAAGAACTGTCGTTCTTCATGACTCGAGGGCTGTGCATACAAAAATATCAATCCCGGTTGTATACCGATTTGTGTCACCGGTTATATACTTCCAAGATTGTAAACAACTGTATTCCACAATAGTGTGTTACATCAATAATTTTGCATCCAGTAAGTATATTTTATCGTCGAGTGATGGTAAGTTAGTATATAACACAAAATTCACTTTCTCTCTCTCTCTCTCTCTCTCTCTTTAATATTATTTTATTGTTATGAATAATACGGATATAGGAACAGAGTTTGTAACACCGACTCGAAAGGTCTTCCATTCCAAGCACTCCCTCAAATAACAGTTTCACCAAGCGGGGGGAGTGACCTCATTTTGCCTTCTTCTACCCCGGCTACTTTTTCACTAAACACGCTTTTGTTAAAAACTGAACTCGAGAGAGTGCCTCAGGGCCATTCACTGAATACCATTCACTTACGGTATGTGCCAGCCCGCGTATACATTCCATTACAGAGTACATGCCTGGGAATATTGTACCATTCTTGCAGCAGAACGTCCAACAATTGCTATAAGGATACAGAATATGGGAATCTTGCTCACACTCGTTACTCTAAAACTGACGAGAGTTGTTCGATAAGTCTGGGGATTGAGCTACCCAGGGAAGATGTATTTCGTCGTCGTGCTCCTCTAACCACGCGTCGTGCACTGACCAGGCTCTGTGAATGGGTGGATTATCATTCTGGAAATAGAGTTTTATACAGAAACTCAGAGTTTTATACAGAATTAGTATAACTTTAGGCGTAATTATATATAAATTACTCGTATATATTTAATATATATGTCATATTCACACACACTTAGGACCAGTTCCCGGAAGTCTGTGGACCACTTCCAAAACTAACTTCTAGATACGTGTCTGGATGAAACATGTGGAAAAAAGGAGTCACTAATGTAATAGCGTGGAAAATTGCCCCTTAGCATCAGTAACTAGATTGTCAAAAATTATTGTGCAACTAGGATAATTGCATATATAAGTGAAGAAAAAAGTGTAATGTAAAAATAGTGTCTAAATACGCCAGTATTCGTATATAGAAAGCGTTAATCTACAGTATAAAATATAAAATCTAATATCTGTGTGTTTGAAAACGATACAAAACTACTGCGCGCATTGATTTCCAGCAAATTTTGCATCGTGTTCCTTGGATCTAGGCGAAGTACAAAGAGGTATTTTAGGTCATCGGAAGGTCATCTAATTGATAAAAAAGTAATTTCATTCTTTATAACAATGAAATAACCCACATAGCCAGTGTTCGATTCAGGGGCTGTTCATCTGAACTTCGGTAGTACGCTCGTGTCCCTTCGGAAACCACGCCTCCTTTAGGCCACAGGCGGATAGCGCATAGGAAATTTCTTAAGAGGTGGTGAGAAATAATTTATTGTGGCCTTTTGGATAGGAATTTTTTGATAAAACAAAAAACTGTTATAATCTACGCTATATTACCTATAATATGAGACAGATTTGGTTTCAAAAGTTACAGTACTTTAAGAGCTAAGGCCTGTTATTTGAGTTGGATAGCGAATTTTTTTATCCTTAAATAATTTATTATGGCTGTTTGGATGGGATTTTTTTGATATAGTAAGGAATAAGAGTATATAAATTCAGTAGCCTTGCCACATATAACTATATAATGTGAGCGGCAACTTAGGTTCCACTCAGTAAATATTGAATATAAAGAAAATTGAAAGGTAAAAATATAAAATGTATTAGAAGAAAGCAAAAGAACACAAGAAGTTCAGGAAATATTGTAAAACTAATGTATAAATACATATTTCAAATAACACGGAAATAAATAGACATCAAGAGTGCTGATACTTAGTTGGGTATCGCGTGAGGAAATAGTGAAACGTAGTTAACTTGAAGTGGCGCTGGGGTAAACGACTGGAGGGTTAAGATACACAATGAATTGCAGAAATTAGGAAAGTGACTTCTCTGGGGTCATCTGACATCAGCCAGGGATTGCGACGTCACTTTCATAGAAATTATAAAAACCAGAGACACGTAGGCCTCGATCTCACAAACTCACTATCTCACAATCGTTTCAGTTAACATACGTGTTTATCGAATGATTTGGTTACACATAGATTTGGACATGTAAGTACGACGTTGTGTCTTATGCTCCTATCATTAATCCCAGTAAGATTTCAAGTCAAGAGGTCCGCTCTCTTCGCTCGTTTCACTATGAATATTGAGCATATTTTTTCCGTAACTAATTTAAACCTAAGTGTCAGCTGTCTTAAAGTCGTTTCTTATATAATCTGAACCTTGCCTTTTCTTTATTAACTAGTCATGCGTTATTAAGCTAAATACTAAAGTCAAGCATCAGAATATTCGTTGGCCAATAGGCAACTATTCGGCAATGCATATGTTGTATGTTTGCATTCCGAATTTGAGTACATCAAGACGTGAGACTCTACCGACTTGGTGTATTCAGAAGAGAGGAATCTGAGCTACAAATATCACAATACGAACACGATTATGTCGAATAGAGTTGCACCTAACGCATCCCCGAGTTAGGAGCACATGGTGGAAATGCTAAATTGTTCTCT
>JAGDQP010008189.1:0-33230 GCA_022664845.1 Lepisma saccharinum
TTTCATTCCGACATTTGTTTTCACCAAAATTACGTAGTCACCCGCATGCAACCATTTCTTCAACTTAAATCATCCAACCGTTTCTGCCTCTCGGATGTTCAATAGACACGAATCTGGTATAGTCTAATAAAATCGATAAAATGATCAAAAGTTTATCGACGCAACAGACTTCCATAACATTACCAATCTAATTCATATCTGTTGGATTCCATTCGGCACACCAAGTACTCTTTTTCTCCGTGGTCTAAAGGAAAACGTTGCTACACTCGTGCAAAATAATGTACTTTTCGCATTGCGAAAAATTCTTCGAGTTCATCGTAGCAGTAACAATATGGATCGTCACAATATAGCATGGGCATTGGCAGTACTTTAGTTTAGTTCATCGTCACCATAACATTAGTTCCCCCTACAGGCGAAGGGATTAGGCATTTTTTCAAAAGATTCATTGCCACAGTAACACCAACTTTCCCATAACATGAAACGAACTTAGCTACTTTTTAACAATGATTTGGTTCATCGCCATCGTAACATTAGTTCCCCACAACAGGCAAAGGGATTAGGCATTTTTTCAAAAGATTCATCGCCACAGTAACACCAACTTTCCCATGACATGAAACGAACTTAGCTACTGCTTTAACGAGGGTCCAGTAGTAAGTCTCTCACTACAAAGGAAGAGCATAGGCAGTACTTTGGTTTAGTTCATAGCCATCACGATACGAAACAGGGTTTGGCCATTAATTTTCATTTGCAAGCATAGAGTCCAAAACATATAAGGATAATTAAACATTTTATGTACTCTCATAGTATGATTGGAAACCTTTATTTTCTCTGTGGCAACACACCTAACACAAAAATACTTCCAAAGGGCACGCAGGTTCGAGTCTTCACCCCAACTCCAATTCAGTCCAAGACAGTTCCGATATCCGAATCTTTACAACATTACGGTAAACCAGACTTATATTCTGGAAGTTAAATTTCAAGAATTCCTCGTCTGCATTAAGATCTTACGTTATATTACCTTGTCTGTCTCTACCGGGGACAGGGTTTGGCCAACGACAATAAATTTTCCTTTTTAGACATTATTATTGCAACTTGTAGACCTATCTGAGGGATTCCTATGCAAATTCATCTGAGTTCGTTTCTTTAATCTAGCATACAGGAAGGCTAACAAAATGGGTGTCAGTTCGATTCCAGGCTAAAGTCCAGAACTCTAGGTCAATATACAAATCTGTCTTGGCGATTTCATTAAAAGTACACTTCGAAGACATACGTAGGTTCGACTCCAATCAAAATTCTTAAATGTGTGTTAGTTCAATATATAATTATGTCATAAGGCGACATTCTGCCATCAGCAAAATTCCTAAAACAAACAACTAAGTCTTCACATATGTATTTATCAGTCAGCATTAGTCAAATGTTTCAATACCCGTCCAAGTATTATCTTCAGTAACCATCACCACTATACCACAACAACCTTAATGTTAAACTTTAACCATTGGATCTGTCGCAGGGTAACAAAATCTGACACTTGGAGCAAGTTAAACTTTAACCATTGGATCTGCCGCAACGACATTCTTTTCTTTCAACACAAGTCAGCAAAACAGTTAAATTACATTTTATTATGCAAAATCAGTGTTTATATTTCTGCATATCTCAATTCCAACTTATATTCAATCATTCTTTTCGTGTTCGTTTTCTTTCTATAATTTACTAAGGCCTTTGCAAGCTTTTCAGCACAAGTTTAGTCAAATTACATTTTAATACGCAAAATCAGTGTTTATAATTCTCTCAATCAAACATCAACCCTAACTAAAATTATATCAAACAATGTTACTGTCAATACAATGTTCCTAGATCTTCTTAATATTCACAAGTACTTGAAATATCTTACATTCATGTCTCATTGTCATCCTTACCAATAAGCATTTCATGTTTTCTTTTTACCCTCTCAATCTTCTTTCTCATTTCTTGTATTGTCTGATAAAAAAAAAGGATCATGAAAAAAAAAACTCTTTCCTTTCCTTCTTCTTCTTCTTAAACTAAATTAATTTCTTTGCGCCTGTAGGTATCTCGTTGAAGCCAACCCCACTATTATTATTTATTTTTTTTCATCCAAGAAAAAGGCAAATGCCCTGTGGCATTCCGGAGTACATTTTTCTGTGCCTAGCCGGGTAGGGGGTGAGAAGCAAGGGTTGTGAGTAACAAAAAATGTATAATTATTTTCTGAATAAATCAATACAATGCAGGAGCAAGGCAACAGCGAAAGTCTCATTCAAAAATACGTGTCTCAACTTGTTTTCTAGTTTCATTCAAGAGGGAGTGTCTCAAATAGCCACCTGACAATCCACGGAGTACATTTGTCGGGTAACAGTCGGAGTCTCATGCAACAAACACGTGTTTAATTAATACGTAATTAAATCATGGAGTAGCAGGCTAGGTGTACTCTACTAGACATCACGCTAACAGGAACTTAAATGCTTCTTCCTAAATATAATCATGTGTTATGCATAACCATTCGTGTGTGTTAAGTATGTTTTCTTTTTTAATTGAAAGTTTGAAGGAATGTGTTTATATTCTCATGTATGTGTCTATTTCGAGAGATAGATAGAGAGGGTTGGGTGGGGTGAGAGATGGAAAAGCGGAAGTGACACGGCAAATGCCTACCTCTATACAGTGACAAGACATTTGAAATTTGAATTCGAATTTTGATTTATTTAAGGCTTTTAGGCAACTTTGACCCAGGCCGAATGGAGAAATGAATTGGTGGTATGAAGAAAGTGGGACGAAACGGGAGAACCCAGAGAAAACTCATGCACACGGTGTTTGTCCACCACAAAGCCCACATGGCCACGAGTAGGGATAGAACCAAAAACCTCACTCACCAGAGATGAGTCGCAGTGTTGTCAGGTTCCCGTCACAATATTTCCCACAAAAAGGCTGAAAAATTTTCCCACCTGCTAAGTTTACTTTCAAAATTACCGAAAGTTAATGCATAAAAAAGTGCTAAAATGATTCCAACAAAATTTCCCGATTTTTGTCATTTTTCCGTTTCACATTTCATGTGGCCCAAATTTTACCGTTTTCCAGAAAATTTTCGTCCACCTGACAACACTGATTGAGTGTTCTACCATAGAACCACCGTGGCTAATTTGGGATTAGTTTTAAACTAATAAAGCTTACCCGTACCTTTTCGATTTTCTTAAATTTTGGAATGACGAATAGTACTATTTTTGGAGGTCAGGATAGTGTTTGTGAAACTCAATGGTATGAACTAAATAATTGTTTTACAATATCAATTTTTAATTTACGCATTGGATATCCAACCTATGACGCCACCATTTCATGGTAGTCAAATACATGAGCTTGAAATTAATTCTTTAAAACGTTTATTTTACTTTATATCATAGAATTCTATTACCACTATCCTCCCATTCCATAATACCAGCCCTTAATGGCAATTTCATAAGGTTTTTTTGTGATATTCGTGGAAATTATTAACTTCCGTAAAGTGAAAAGCAGAAAGAATTTTTTTTTTTTATTATTTTAATAAAATATATTTTAGGGTTTAACGTTATATTTGTATTTAAAATGTTACCAATTTTTCAAAAGTTACCTGATTTAGGATTGTATTGAATTCCGTAGAGAAATTTTAGACTTTTGTAATTAATATTTTCAGATAATAATAATAATACAATGTAAAACAAGTAGTAATCACTTAATGGTGGTGATTCACTCATTTTAGTAATTACATTTTTATATTATGTACAGCTTACTTTTCCTATCTCATTGTTACAAAATCTCCATTCCAGTGTCAAACTTTCTTTTTTTGATGACGTAATAACAAACCAGATGTTACCAAATTTTATCCAAATGTGTCTTTTTTAACTTCACTAGCTAGTGAACTGTAATATAGACCGAGTTTTGTGAGGTAAATTAGATCTTGCAATTCATGAAATAAGTAATAACAGCCATGACACATGGCATGGAAAAGTATCATGTGAAAGGGTGATAATCCTATCCACATGGAGAACCTTTCTTTGATTTTATATTCACATTACTTTGCGTCTGACAGATTCATTGTGTTGTCTTCCTTTTTCGGTTCAGTACTGAAAGGTGAGACGCTAATGTTACCGCCTTATAGTGTAGTTCCAAGAAGCCAAAAGAAAATAGCAGATCTCATGTGGAGTCTACAAAATTAAAATTTTTATAAGCGCTAAGAACATATGCATCGTTATCTCCAATCTTACTCTTTAAAGATATATTTCACAGTATTACCTTTAGCTTTTTTACTTACGTGTTGCAAAGCTATTTCTTTATGTGCATATGTTATAAGAAGTCATACACATGACCGATTTTATAACTTACCTATCTAAAGAACAGGTATCAGACTTCTCAAGTGAGGAAAAGTGTAGACAGCGAACTGCACACTTTTTCCATCATTAAACATAGTGACAAAAGGCGTCCCTCAAGGGTGAATTCTCGGACCTTTCTGTTTGGTATTTATATGCAGACGATATAATCATAACTGAACAGTCGCCCGAAGACTGCCTAAGAAATGTCACAATTAAAACAGAACAGTGGTTAGTTTTAAACAAATCGATATTGAAGACAGATCGAGTGTCAACTTCCATTTTTCAGGTCAACCTAAATTGCCCATTCAGGCCATTATTGGTTGAAATCTATACAAAACTGCTCAGTAACGTCTAAAATCTTTGGTAGAATGATAAATTATTATACACTGACCTGGGATGATCATGTAACAGGTCTATCTAAACAATAGACTGTCCTCCATTTGTTTGTCCTTCGAAAAAGTACTTAACCATAAACCTCAATATTGTAAGTTTATAAGAAGGAATAATAATAATAAATAACGCAAAATTTAAAGGAGAAAAAGTGCAGGTTAAAATCGTAGAACTAGCATGAAAGAACATGATTAGAAAAGTAGTCAAGTAAAGTATATAATAAAGGTGAACATAGTTCAGATACATTGATAGAGTGGATGAATATAGGGATCCATTCATCAACAAAAAGAAAGGCCTGCAGGAAAGAAAAGGTGGATAAAACCCGACAAATAAAGCGATTGGGCTGTAAAGAAGAGATGTGAGGAGAGATTTGGTGAAAAGAGTAACTAGAAGAAAGACATACAGTAAAAATGTGGAGTGAAGTAAGGATGAAAGCATTGAAAAGTAGAAAGTAGGTCGGGGGAAAAAAGAAATAGTTGGAAGAAGGAAATACAATAATTGTATTGTTGGAATACTAAGAAAAAACGAAAGTAAATAAACTAGATTAGAAACTCAATATCAAACATGAGACATAGGAAAAAAAAAAGATTTCTCAGAAGATCGCAAGAATGGTAAAAGAAAACGATTTTTTTTGTCGAGACAGAAGAAGATTTCTTTTATTGCATTATCGTCCATCAGCTGAAAAAATAAACAGTCGCGAATGAGGACATAGAGGAGAAAAAGAACTGCATTGCAAAAGGAAAGAAGATAAAATAGATAAAAGGAAAGATCTTAGGCGCGATCGGCGTTTAAAAATCTTTCATGGATGTAACTGCCAGGAAGTACGTCACTGGAGTATTTCCGTCTTAAGTTTACGAAAGCTAGTTTGTCGTAAGGAATCCTTAGAAGTAGGTGCTGCTATATGTCAGCTAGCTGTTAAATTATGTACTGTATGAGGAGAGAAAAGGTTGAAAAAACGTTGTAAAATGTAATCTTTGTTAACTAACCTGAGTTTACTAATCTATGTCAATTAATTTCAAAATGCGTATACCGTATATAAAAGCATATCTAATCTGACTTTTGTAACTTAACCTAACCTAATTTAATTTTTTTTAAATGCAAAAGGAATCAAAGTAGCAATCTTTTTTAAGTCTACAGAACAAACTAAAGTTATTTTTAGAAGATATTTTTAAAAAATAGCACGTTTACGGGAATCGAATATGGGTCTCGTGGCCAGCAGTCTACCGCTCTATTCGACAATCCAAGCTCTCAATCGTAAAATTATTAGTTTAGCATGGTATTTTAGCCTTATCTGTATTCTTAGTGTGCTAGCACGTTGTTAAATGGAACACTAAAAGATGGCAGTACGTGGTATAGGAATTCTTTACGAATACATTAAGCTCTTTGGATATTCTGAGTGTCAAACGCCAAACGTAATTTTAGACAACAAAAAGAATAGCATTTACAGCTTTGAAATTATACCCAAAATTAATCTTGGGTAGAGTACGTCTGTGTACCAAAAGTAAGGTTACCAGGCAACTAGTGATTAAGGATAGGTGGCGGGACTAATTTCGTATAGGTCTTGCATGTGATTTTATTCGATTCAGAATGAAAAAAATAATTTGAACTAGAATAAACAGTTGTCGTAGTAATTATCTCCAGTTCAAAATAAAAAGCAAAAGTAACCTTAAAACGAAATATTTCATTTAGGGCTTTCAGGTACTTGATGCATCTTGATATGACGAAAACATATTAATATATTAAATCATCTTACTCTTCATTTATACTCGTGAATTTTTAACCCCCCTAACAAAAAAGAACTGAATGTATTAATAGAATTTGAAACGGTGAACACCTTCAATTTTTTTGTTCGTGTTTCGCTTGTTATTCTAGTATTCAATATCTATTTATTGAGGGAGAAGGTGTTAATATGGAATGGAGTTGTAATATGGAACTGTCTGTAACTACTTTCTTGTTAACGACATGCGTTTTTCTTAGCCGACTACACAAATGCAGAAAGTAGATTCTTTACTACGTAAAAACACACTTGTCTCAGTGCGGTAAGAAACACAAAAATGCGACAACGTTAACTTTTCTTGTGACTGAAAATCATTCTATGAGGAAAGAATTGTAAATATTGTTCTTATATTTCGCACAATGCAACACTGTCAGTGCAACATTGACTCCTCATCCCACTAAAACACTAGTAGAAATAGTCGAAGATACTTACCCGATGTAGGGTTGCCAACTCACAAAATATATAAAGAGCCAAAACTATTGCAAACCTGAAGGATTAAAGATCTAATATTATTTACGCTATTATGTCTATGTGCACATTTTTCGCGTTGTGTGAAAAGTGTTCAGAGGTAGTAATATGGAACACTTCAAAATTTATTAATATAAAAGTTAGAAAAAAAATGTAACGTAATCCAAATATAAAGGAGTTATTCCTAAACAGGAACAAAGGAACCTACATCCATAAGCAAAACCATTTATTGCGAAAGAGACAGTGAAGTTAAAAATGCAACAAATGTTGTAATAGAAAGACTGAGAATGAAAATGTTCTTGTGAAAATAATGAGAAAATATATTCTCAAACTGGAAATTTGATGCTAAATAATGTCAATTTTTGCGGGGAAAAATTAGGCACTCGAAGCTTCGATATTTCAGGATAGAGTGTATGATGTGCTAGCATTGGTCTCATGCTACATGTTTCGGCTGCGATACACTTACATCTGCGATTTTTGCACAGAAAATAATCTGTTCTTGTTACTGGATACGCAATGAAGTTCTTAAATCGATATGAATAAGATTCTTTTTTGTTCGGAGAATTATCGAGGACGATAGATTCAGAACTGAGAAAGATCGTAGTATATTCAAATACTTGAATAATGATTTCTTTACTTAAAATAAAAATCAAATCATAACTTCGATACATTGCAAGAACGTGGAGAAAAATATTTATAATATATTCTAATAATTGTTTTGATTACAACCCTATTGATTTTTTTCATTGATATAAAAATTTGAATAAAATGGGTCGTAAACAGAAAATCAGAAAAAAAATAGTTTTTTTGGAAAGTTAATTTCTTGCGAAAAATTGCCATCTATCTTACAGATTAAGAACTTTTTTTTTTCGCCTCTCTTACCTGTATTCAGTTTGATACATTGTGAACTAACTCACGGAAAATCAAAATCAGAAAAAAAGAAAAACTCCAGCTAAAAGGATCAAATATGCAGCCGGAAAAGAAGCATTTTGTGTGTGCTGTGTGGTGCATCTGCACGCTAAAAAGGAATTGGGTTATGAAGGGATTGTCGTCGTACTGGGTCTTGTTTATAACTTGGCGGCATCTTATGCATATTGCAAAAAATAAAAAGGGAGTTGGGTAAGGGGAGAAGAGGATACGAGAGACAGATTTCTTATACACAAGATTTTCTTTTTGCAAGGGAACATTTTAAGAGACCTTCTTTTTTTTTTGTTCGTGTATATATATCCACATTTAACCAACCAAGGAAGCGGAAGATGGCGTTTGAGTCAAATCTAAACATCGCCATTCTCATCACGTCTGAATCTGTCTGAGATGTTGGCGGAGAGCGCTTTCAGAGATTAGGCTGGCTGAAAGAGATGAAGGCGTTGGTCAAAACACATGATGCTCTTATGCTTACACTCGTTTTTAGAGGGAGGGGAACGGGGAGGGGGGCAGAAACGTGGAATCTTTACAGGAAATACCGAAATCTAGCAAATAAGAAATCTGCCCAGAAATGTCAATTTAACTTAACAGACTGTCAGTCCAAATCTGCAAGTGTGCTGCAGCCCACTCTTTCTATATTCTTTGCTTCATCCGTTTTCTTCCAACATTGAACAATTTCTTCGGTGAGAACAGGCAATAATTAACTTGAAGCACGTTTTCTTTGAAGTATGCAATGTACGTGACAAGGAAGGAATCAGTGGCTCTGCCGGACCCCACTCCCCACCCTGTGTGTGGGAGGGAGGGTATCACCCCCAAAAACGTGCAAAATTCCACTTACACCCTTCCAATTTTGACTTTACACACACTCAAACTGAGGGGCTTGTTGCTCTCTATCTGGTTTTCTTTGAAGTACTATCGTGAATTCTTAAAATGGAAAAAGCTAACCAAATTAAGAAAAGGACCTAACAGTTTCAGAATTTGAATTTATTTATGTTCTTTAGGCATCTTTGGGTCATGTCCGGATAGGACGAAGGAGAGGATATTGGAAAGTAGTCGGTCAGGTCCTAATTAGTAGGTTCCATCTCGGCATTTGCCTGGTATGACCGAGGAATTAGTTTCAGGAGTCACCGGAAAGCGGACCAATAAATCTACGTCACCGGACTCAAATCCGAAATCAGTTTCTTTCTCTCTTTCTGCTATCATTGAGGTTTTGACGTACTTTACAGACAGACGAACAGAATGAAGTTTTAAAGTGTTCCTTTTTGGGGGAGGTCTTGCTAAAAATTAAAAAAAAATAAAAGAATTTTTAAGATTTCATTTTATAATAAACAAATTTGGCAAAGGATCTTCTCATATGGTTTGGTTGATCTACATCTTTCAGACCGCCCCCTCCCCTCTTACACAATACTAGCTGATTGTCCCGCCCGATGATGCGGGGTGATTCAGATATGTTGGCAACAGTCATCAGGATTGTCACCAATCAGCTTTGTTAGGGATAAGTTACCTAAGGTAGCAGTTGTTAATGAATTGATAGTAATGCCAAATTAAACCACTTGGAGGTAGTCAACCCGTGGAACAGCATTGTAGTGTGGGTTGCCACGTTCTTGGCTTTTAATTTTTCCATTGTCATTACCACCGCCATTGGAATTCAATGGACAATTAGATGCTCGATTATCTCTGAAGATGTTATGGCACTATCAGTCGGTATATAGTATTGACACCAATTACGTTCATTCAGATTAAAATCAATCGTTTATGGATTTAATAAGGATATTTAAGTTATATGTAATTAATTTCAAAGTTATTTATTGTTTTAAGAACTGAAAGTTATTTCGCGTTATGTTTTATAATGTAGATCGAATTTTGATAATTCAGGATTTCACTGTTAGATGTCACGACTTCGAAAGCTGGAATTTCAGGTGTGCATCAATGAATTGGTAAATGATTGTTTGTATTTGTATAGCTCATTATCGGCACAAAAGTATAACTAATTAACTTTGATCATGTTATATAGTTACTTGTTAATATAAATGTGTTATTACTTATAGAAATAATATTGTTACTATTAAATGTACTGTGTATGTACATAAGAAGTTGTGTTTTTTTTGTTTTTTTTTTTTCAGAGAGATGCCTTTTGTAAAGACAATTCTCTTTAATAAATAGTTTTAATTTGCACCTAATTTTTATCTGGTTGAAGCTTTGGAGATTCAATATTCAATCTTCTGGCAGCTGAAAAGCTCCGAAGCATTGAGTATTGATTTGCTCTGTAGTCTAGGTTTGGGTCGGTCTAGCCCCACTATAGGTAGATTTGGGGCACTAAGACTGACTATCATAAGCTGATCTAGTGAGGAAATGGCATTAATTAAGCCCATCCATGGCACATTTGTTAAACAATTGCTGTTTTTAATATTATTTGTAATATATGACAGTTTAACAGTCTTTATAATTGATGTTTTAATGTCAGTTATTTACCAGTTGCTATGGTTACAGTCCGCCATAGGCGTCAGTTCAACTCTTTAACTCTAGTCACAGTCACTTTATGATGTTAAAAGCACTGGTTCTTTAAAAAGAATTCCAGTTAGAACCCATCAACGCCCTGAGATGTCACGAATATATTAGAGGCCTTCTTTACAAACTAATTGAACCACGCAGCAGCAACATTAATATTGGTAGGACCGTATCAGGAACGAGAAGGACCCGTAACAAAGATAATAATTTTAGAATCAAAGTGATATGATAACTTCCCAGTCCGATCAAGTGTCTGATCATGTACGAGAAATCATTCCAATCGGTCAAGCGCTTGTTGCGTGATGCTCACGCACACATAGTCACTTTCAATTTTATATAGACAGATTTAGTTCTTAAAGAAAAGAGCTAAACTACGTTCAGAGGAAAAGGGGTGGTGTTGTCAATTTGGATAACTCCACTATTAGTCAAATGTAAGCTCAATCGATCTGGTTCCTTTATATCTCTCAGAAGTCCTTTTAGCGCTAAAGAGGAGGTAACACTTGTCGTAGAACGAATAAGTATTTAGGGGAATAATTTCATTGAAAATGCTCCCAAACCGCTAGATTCGCTCTGTAGAAGAGCCAACGTAACAATAAACCTTACACGAGCTCGTACAATGTACTTGTGTGAGAGCCAACACGACAGTTACCGCAAGATGCAACTGCAGCGATGTTCATCAGGAGTTTGAAATTGATTTGGAAGACGTTTCTTTTAGCAGGTACCCAAAATGTTTTGGTCTTCTTCCAGTTCAAAATTGGAGCAGATCCTTTTTTTTTTTTTTTTTTGTGCTAAAATGGTAGTCGTAGGGACCAAGTCATGAGAATAGAACGGGTGGGGTAAAACCTACGAACCAAACTTCATCAGTTTTTGACGGGTGTTAATAATAGCATGTGGTCTGGAGTTACCATGGTGGATGATGACTCTTTAGCAGTTGACGAGGCCTGGCCGCTTCGATCGCAGTAGAAGAAGGTGGATTTTTTTTTCTTGGTTTGGTACGCTTTTGACACCGCGCTACACACTTAGTGTCACGTTCGTGAGATCAAGTTCTGGTTTGGACGTCGATGGAGGTGGTTCAGAAAAGCGACACACAGTTAGTTCTTCAACGGTTTACGTTCTGGTACACCCACTTATCATCCATGACAATGCATCTAAAAAAAACCGGTCATCTTTGTACCTGAAAACAAGGAAACACAGCGCTCCCCTCCCGTTGAGTTGCACTCAGCTGGTGTGGAACCCAACGATCGAACTTTGTGGTGAAACTCAGCAAATTGAACCGTCTTTCAACTGTTGTCCTATGAACGTACCTGGAGGGTTTCCGCTAATTCCTCTGTGATTGGATTCAGGCTGTTTCATGTGGCTTCGTTGAGATCTCTTCAAAAACCAGTAATGGACGTCCATACCGTGGTTGATCTTTCTAGATTCGTCTACGTCCCTGAATTTTCGAAACCATCTACATGTGCTATTGTAAACTACATCTTCACCATACACTTGCCGAATATTGAGGATGTGGTCGCATTACTGCCTTTATCGAACAGTGTCTGATGTTATCCTTATCGGTGCTATCCCTGTCTACCCGTCCACACTGTTTACGGCTGCTCTCATGTTTCCCCGATTACGTGGTTACTGATTCTCACACTGATAGTGCCATCTGTGAGGTTATTACTCCACTAACCTGTGACATATCAAAACGAGTAGAAGTGTTGCATTTACCTAATAGTTTGTACTGTGACCTTGATTCAACTTAAAACTTTGACTTCTGTCTTTTTTTTCTTCTTTTTTTTTAATGTGCAACTCCATACGAGGCAAAAATATAGATAACAGAGAGTGAAATTTGTACTTTAAATTTTCAACTTTAAACCGTTTACCTATGAGAAGGTTTAATAATGCTTTCTTTATCTGTTTGCCAGGAATTGTCCAGGTACTTAAGTCCAAATTTTGTAGCCTTTCCTGACTCTCCTATATTATACAAATAACCTGTTTACGTTATCAAATGATCACGTAATTCTGTTGTTATTCTGCAAGCAAACCGTGTTGTAATATGAACATTCTTGATACAAGGTTTTTTTTTAAAACGAAAAAAAAAGGAAAATTATTAGTATTATTATTCATAAACTCGTCTTAACATCTCCGCCGAAATATCTCCCAAAACTTTTTGACATAGTATTTATTTACGGTTATTACCTTCAGGCAAGAGTTGAGATAACAAGATATGATTATTATAATCTTGAATGCTGCAATTTATAAAACCAACGGGTTTATATGTATAAAAATGAAGAGTAGTTAGATTTATGGATATGTTAAAGAAAAATGTGTAAACTTGTTCAACTTGTTTAAAGCCGTCAGTAAAACTTGTAGAAAGAGTTTTGTGCTAGCGCGAATTGGACACAAGAAATTAGAAGGATGTTCCCAGGATTTGTAGGTACACAGACAGACTGGGCGACTTTTGGCAGTTTTTTTAGGAAGAAAAAAAAAAAACCTTATTCTTCTTCTTATTATTATTATAATTTAGTGATTAGAAGCAGTTATAATCATGTAACTATAGGGATTCTAGATTGAAACAACGGAAGTGTAATTCTATATCGAGTAATTCCAATCTTATAATTGCTAGTGGTAAAACTGAAGGGAGATGCGGTGGGATGCCATCACGCTAGTTCAAAGAAAATAAAATAACCATCTCTCTAAAAGAAATTAACCATTAGTGAAACGAAATAAATCATCCACCAAATCATTTTGATACACGTCATCGCCAACAGATTGACATTTTGTATTCTTAGAAATACAACTTTAATGCCTTTAATAAATTTACTAGTGTCCAATATCTCAGCTAGAGATTGTGTGCTATTTCAAATGTAGCCTTGAAAAAAAAAAATCGGTATTTAAATTCATTCAAAACGTGTAGCTTAGGAGTTCATATTATGATCTTTCTTGGATTGCTTTATGGTAGGACAAGCAACAGATGTGAGGTCGCGCAATTAGCAGTAAAACTTGAGTTTGAATGTCCGAACCATGGCATCCCTCTAGTTAATATTTGTCAATTCGACCTGTTTTCAGAAATCAAATTATGTTGAATTTTATGCTGTGGGGCTAGCCCGGGAGAGGTTCCAGGGGTTCCGGCCTCCTCCGAAATTCCGATTTCTTTGTAAAAAAAAAAAAATTAGTATAAATTTAGGCGTAATTATGTACATTTTATATACAGTAAATACAAAGCCAGGATTCCGGAAAGAATATGGTGGACTTTCTCTCCGAAACGAAATTCTGGCTACGCGCCTGCATGCTGAACAATATTTTGTTTTATTGAGAACACGAAGAATCATGGGTTAATAGTAATTCCCTGTCTGGAAAGTAATTTTGTTGAGACAGCAAAAAGCAAAATATATTGTCAGTATTTTTCAAATATCTTTCTTTTTTCTGGGAACTTCGGCTTAAGTCCATCACGTCTGAGGGATGAAGAAGGTAGCAGCAATGTCCTTTATTGAGGTACCGTCTCAATATTTTCCTTTTGGAACCTAAGAAAACTTAGAAAACCTAAGTCAGGATGACCGCTAGATGGGCTTGAACACATTTGCCTCCTCATTGCTGATCCAAAGCCATCGATGTTACTGTCGACCATACGAGAGTTTGAGTTTCCTGTCTTTGTCGTTAACTTTACTCTTATCTACGGAAGAAGGTAGCGGGCAGGACTTATGGATCAGAGAAACGTCAGGACGGCAACAGGACTTGAATACACATTCTTCCTGAGTGTTGACCCGAAATTTGTCACCGTAACCACTACATTACGGGACAACAGCAGCAGAAAAAAACAGAAGCTGGTGGTGGTGGTTGAAGTAGTAGTAGTAGTTTTTGTTCGGTCGGTCTACATACTACATACTTCAGTTGCACTAGTAAATTTCCACGAAATGGCAACATTGAGTTAGTACATACTTTCTGATTCATCTCAATTGGATATAATATCACACATACATTCAAACATTATTCACTGCGCGTGAGAATTTTTCGTAATTGCGTAACATGATATGCATGGCTTGCTTATGGTGCATCTCGTCAGCTGTTGCCATCCGCCTCGCGGAATGCAAAATGCAATCCGTATGCCACACATCCGCTCTCACGGGTACAGCGTGATCATCAGCAGTTAACAGGCGTGCGCAATAAATTGAGTAGCACTGTGATTACATATTATCAATGGAATTTTATGAGCTTACATTCCACCAGTGTCTGCAAAGAACGCGTTGTTTTTTTCGTCTATATGCACTCATAGTATAGCAGCACGCAGATAACAAGTGCATGCTGAGATTTTTTTAAAAGTTTTTTTCTCATCTACGGCACACATTTATTGTCTCCATAAACGAAGTATTTTGAATGATGACTCAGCAGAAGCGTGTTGTTGGACTTGTAGTTGGGACTGTAAGGCTGTGTGATTTCCGATTTTCAATATGAACATCAATATTATTATCAAATTCAACGATATATCGAAATATATCGATATATCCTTATATCGAAAAATCGTTGGAAATCTAATATCGTTCTTATCCAAAAGTGGTTGGATATGGAATATTAAGAAGAGTAGTTTGAAATCTGTTATCGGTTATATCGATATATCGTTTGAAATCGAATATCATTCGCATCGAAAAAATCTTTATAAATCAAATATCGTTAATAATGAATAATCATTGTAAAATCGAATATCGTTAATATCGAATAAACGCTGAAAATAGAACCTTGTTAATATCGAATAGTCGTTGAAATTCGAATATCAAAAAATCCTTGGAAGTCAAATATCGTTCATGTCAAAAAATAATTGGGAATTGGATAACATTCATATAAAAATCTTTAGGAAATCGAATATCGTTCGAATCGAAAAATCGTTGAAAAAATCTATTATTGTTCATATCGAAAAATAGTTGAAAAAATCTATTATTGTTCATATCGAAAAATCGTTGGAAATGTTTATCGTTGACATCGATAAATCGTTGAAAATCAAATATCGTTTAGGTACACCGAAAATGGTAGAAGTAAAATATCAATCGAGTCGAAAAATCGTTCTATATAGATACTCTAATTTTCGATTTTTCTTGATATCGATATTTTGATTTTTAAATATCGATTAATATTTCGAAAATCGCATAGCGCCAGCTGAGAACCTACGTTCCAATTATGAGACCGTTAATTCTGACAGATTTTTTAGTGCAGTGGGGTAGCCAGGATAGGAGGGTTCAGGAGATCCGGACTCCCCCGAAATTCCGATTTCTTTCTAAAATGAGTATAAAATTGACGTAATTTTGTACATTTTATATATGTACACACAAGCCTGGATTCCCGAAAGAAACTGGTGGACTCCTTCCGATACGAAATTCTGGCTACACCCCTGTTTCAGAGTCTTTCCAGAACGAACATCACTTTTATATGCAATGAGTTTTTCTTATTCTCACCAGGGAGACTAAATCGCAGTGTCACTTATAGTCACCTAGCGTAACTTTGTTCTCTCAACAACCAGAAATTCCGGAGACACAACATCACAACCACATAAATATTTTTTTATTTATAAAAAGGAGATTTACAACGTTAAAAGCCTTGGACAATTTTATATTTTTGCTGTCTCCAAACATAATTACTATCCGTCTTGTGTTTTCTCTGGTGCCATCTACCGTCATATTGTGGAGTCACAGCTGACTCAGCAAGTGAGACTGATTGTGCAGTAGTTATAGTACGTCTTTTACCCGAAGAGAGACAATCAAATACAAAAGACAGACACACCTGAGAAATGTCAACAACTTCTATACATATATGTGCATACACACACACACATCTTGACTACTTCCATATGATTATTACTCATTAAAACTGGACGTAACTATAGCTTTAAAGAAATAATAATCAGTGATACAGATCGGAAACAATGGGAAAGGGATCCATTCATAAAAGTCGAAGTGATATGTAACCGTCATGCTTTTCCAATGGTTAGAAAATGAAGAGTTACATATATATCGTTTGGAAAATGCCGTCTTGCGTTGGTTTTAAAGCGCGGGTTGGAGAAATTAAGGGTTTCAGAGCATCATCCATTGTTCTCTCCTATGACTTATCGTCTTTCAGCTTGTGAACGCGTTGTTTCTCAATGCTCGCACATGATCTGAGGAATGTTACATCGGATATGTATCTTGGTCCTTGTTGTATGAGCATCCAAATTATTATTTAAAAAAGAAAGCATCTTCAAGTTTAAACAAGGCCCGACTTCATATCACAGTGTAGCATCGACTGAAACAGCTGGTTCCATGTTCTACCATCAGTAAAGTATGTTATCTGATGAATAGAACAATAAGTTTTATCCTTTTTAGAAACTAGTTTTTTTTTATGATTTGTTACCCTATGTCTAACCCATTTCATTTTACACCCCGTGCCTTCTTTGTTTCGTATAAAGGAAAAGAAAAAAAATTAAGAAAATTACACATTTCCATGTTAACCTATTCCATTGACCAGTTACTAAACATGGAAGGAAATACAAATTTACAATGAAAGACAGATGATGTAAACAACCGTGCGCTTAAATGAAAAGCTATATTGTTTGTACTAATGACGTATATTACAATGCTGTATTAAGGGATGCCGCTCTTGTAGCTAAAATAGGCACTCTGGTGTTTTCATAATTTTTTGTGGGTGATTTTTTTTCAGAGTTTTTCCTCAGTCGCACACGGCAATACCGGGATGGTACTTTAAAACTAGGTCCTGGCCGCCTACCTTCTCACATCCTCTCCCCTACATTATTCCAACCTCGCTCAAAGAAGCCTAATAATAATAATAATAATAAAAACATGAAAACCCGTGTTCATTTTTTTAAATCCACAGACATCCATGTTCGAGCTGGAAGTTTAAACTCGAAACGTCTTGGGTGCTAGTGGCTAGTCTGACGCCTGAGTGAGACCTCAGGATTACCCAAGCTGTGATACTTTGACTAGATTGTAATATAATGTACAGTATTTACGATACAGTGTCGTTGGTCCCAATCGAGAACCGAGCAAGGGGACATTTTGATTTAAAGTCTTAATTGAAATTGACATACGAATTTCTTGATAGTAAGTGCGTTCCAAGTTTATCGATATATCGAATCGATGAAACCTTATTATATCGATTTTTTTTTTAATATTTTGATTCGATTTTTAAGTTCCATCAAACCTGCTGGTCGAATAGTTACCGTCGCTGACTGCTGATCATGAGGTCCCGGGTTCGATTCCCGACTCTGTCAACGTTTTTTTTTACAAAGCCAGTGTCTGGAACGGTGCTCACTCAGCAACGTGATGCAGTTAAGGAGCTGCTGTGAATAAAAGACTGTGGCGATCAGAGAGCCTCGTCTGGTTAGCCTGGGAGCAGTAGACCAACTCCTCCCTCCGGGCCTCATGCAGTAATGGATTGAATATGGCTGTGAATTATTATCTACTATATTCGAAAACATATCCAATTTCAAACATAGAACAACTCTACTTGGTAATACCAGAAACAAACGGCATAAAAAAGTGTTTTTTGTCTTTCTGTAGAGATTACTTATTCCTGAGTGGGAGAAAAGGAAAATTGTTCGTTGAAGAAGACGTATGTAACATGATTTCATGTAAGGAAGCAAAATGCTCGAAGCAACTAAATTGTTTGGGCGGGGCGATAACCTTTGGTATGACAACTTTATGAAACCAGGTGTAAATAAATAAATACTATCGGCAGTTGTATGCTGTGTGTATTATTATCAGGCGTGACTTAAAGAATAGACTCCCTGCTTGCTTGAGAAGATTGCTAGAATGCATTTCCCCCTCAGAGGACGGAGCGGTTTCTAAAGCCAAAAGAAAGGAACCTTGGTAAGGTTAGCAAACTAAGTAAGATCCACTTCAAGTCCGTCATGCTTTCTTTCTTATTTCTGCAAGCTATAGTGCACCGTTATAATAATAATACAACTTGGCCAGAGGCGATTGGGTGAGATCTACCCCGCAAACTTCTTCGAGAGGTCTGATTGAAGCTACTACGCTACCGTGCCTTGAAGCAACAGGTGTCTAGCACGCCGGTAACTACACCTGATACAAATCTGCCCGCTGAAAAGGGAGAAGGATAAAAACGCGATTATTGTGAACAGCAGGTGGTCTCTGTAATGGTTTTATGTACACAGTCTGGCTGGATGATTCACTATTGTACGTACAGTACGCCCTTCCTTCGTCTTTATGAGCAGCACAGACAGTATGGTGGGTATCCTGAACTGGATTGACCTCTTTAAGACAAGCACTAGCGCAATTGCAATACGGTTCTTCGTTTTGCTTCAATGCACTTTTGAGTTATGATGCATTTCATAATGTTACATCTAGAGTTCAAATTTATGATTGTATTGTTGAAGACATTTCGTTTTTTATTATTATTATTCCCCCCACCTCTCTCTTCATCCTAAAGAAACAAACTTCTCTGTTTCTGACTTGGGAAAGTATTTCGGTCAGCAGACATTTTAAGAGGTTGTTGATTAGCGAAAGTTACTAGCTTTTTTTTTCTCTCTCTTTCAAGGGTCTGTCGAAATATTAGTTTTTTCTTGTTAGGTTTATATTGTGGAACATACAGTGTAGTACTGGTTGTTAATGACAACAGGTTTTTCGATCTAATGTATATTCCTATTCGGTGATGTAAAATATCTTCCTTGTTTCGAAACTTAAAGAACGCCAAGATAAAAATCGTAATGTTACAATTACAAGTGGAAGCTTAGCTGTATAACATTTATTATTATTATTATTATTATTATTATTATTATTATTATTATTATTATTATTATTATTATTATTATTATTATTATTATTATTATTATTATTATTTATTTATTTATTTATTTATTTATTTATTTAGGGGCTCCACAGTCTAGTGGTTAGAGCGTTGGACTCATGTCCGCATGGTCCCGGGTTCAATTCCCGGATGGAACACCACTTTTCTGCGTCCACCCAGCGTCGTGAGGCAAACTAACGGAGTCCTGTGAATAAAGACGTGTCGACCACTTGGTCTGGAAAGCCCCTGATATGTCTGTTCGTGGTCAAGGTGACGCGCAGTGCTGACCCCACGGCCGTCACTCACATCCAGTTCCACCAAGCACCGGCAGATCGCTTTGGGGCAGGCTCAGGACCTTTCTGTCTGTAACGCCAGTGGTTATTTATTTATTAGTTCCTAAGTTATAAACTGGCCCCATTTCTGGCGCCGCCCCTGCAACCTGGATGAATAATAGGAGTTTGAACTCCTCAGAGACCTTTTCAACGTCACCTCAACCATCTTCCTAGCCTTATAGTAGTAGCCCAAAAGTTGAAAATTCCCCTTCTCTAGACCAGCTTGATGAATTATTCGTGTTGGGAACTCATCTTGCCGAGACCTTTCCAACGACACCTCACCCACGTTATTGAGTTGAAATTTGTCGACGGACAGCTCAGTTCTATAAGTCTTCTCAGGATGTGATGCTGAAGCTAAAAAGATTTGTAAGAATAGTAGAGAAAGAAAAAAGTAAATTTTGAACAGTATCCTCTGCAATTTTCAATAAGACTTGTAGAAGGAAACTACTCCAGATTTTGAAACGACTTCATTTAGCCGAGAAATTTCAGCACCCATGAAGTATGTCACCATAGTCCCGGCTATGAAATTGCCTTAATCAAACATACTGAAATTGTAGTTAATTTAACCGATGTATATTCTTAAGCTTGATCGGAGATAATTTTCAAAATATTCTTTATTTGTAAATATCTTTAAAAACACAAAGGGGACAGTGGGGAGGTTGCCTTCTAATGGATTTTAATATTCTGAGGTGTTGAAATATTGCAGTTCTGTTGTCGATGGTACAGCATGAGTAATTGTTTCCTTTGAATCAGACAACGTATTTAGATTTCTTTTAACGAAGTCGTTTTGAATAACTAACATGCTCCTTTACATTCAATAGACTTAGCTTTTTTTTTAAATATTATTATTTAGCATTACCACCACGTAAATTAACGTCACACAGGAACAGTATATTAACAAAGATACTTTATGTTGCCAGTGTCATATAAAATTTTATCATGTTTGAAAACAAAAATTCGGAAATGAATCATTGATATGTATCTGTTGCTGTTTGTCATGCATAGACTAACTGATTATTGTAGAGGCTATTTAAAGTTTATGACGTAATTGTTTAAGGGTAGGAGTGGTAAAGCTTAGGTCTACTTTAGTTTTTTTTTTTAAAGTATATGGCTACAAGGTTATATTTTATACAGAGAAGACTCTATAGCCAAAATAGCAGAACAATTGTCAATACTTTAAAAGAAGATTTAAATATTAAACACAGTCAAACAGAGACATTTTTGGTTACAAATTATAGATTTTTACGGCGATTGAACCGTTTCCGCAACGATACATAAAACATTTTTACGATGATTGAACCATTTCTGCAATTGCAGACACCATAATCACCGAGCCGCTGTAGCTCAGTGGTAGAGCGTTGGCGTAGCATTCGGGAGGTCGTGGGTTCGATCGCAGCGACCATACTGACTGAGGTTTTCCCAAGGGGTTCTCCCCAGTTACATTTGGAAAATGCCGGGATGGCACCTTCAGCTTAGGCCCTGGCCGACACCTCCCCACATCCTTTCCCCTCCCCTATCCCGGTCTGAGCTTTAGATGCCTAAAGGTCATAAATAAAATTCAAATTGCAGTCATCATAAAACATTTTTACGGTGCTTGAACCGTTTCCGCAAAGGCACATTTTGAACTCACGCCATTTACCTAGTACTTAACTGAGGTCAGCGATCATAACTAATAGATCACGGGAGCTGGGTAGTTCAGTCGACTTTTACTCTAATGGTCCAGGATTCAAGTCTGTTCGGGCGTTGCTTTTTTATGAAACTCCCATTTCATAGCTTGTAAAATTCACTGGTTTTACTATATTTATTACTAGGCTTATATTCCCTTAATTATTTTCTCCATTAAATAACTTAATCATTATCGCAATTTGTAATAGTATTTATTACATTAGATAATACTTTTGTATGGTTTACGACTTCTCCATCATTTAAGGGGAGGTGAGCGTGACTACTGTTCACTTTTTGGAACTTATTCATAGATTGGATCAATTTCACTCTAGTAGCTGATAAATCTACGTTGCGTGTATATAATTTTTAATGCTATAAAGAAAATACTCGCAAAAATCGATATGACTTCTTTTGTGAGTAGAATTCTTGCGACACCCTTCCCTTTTACCCCGAAAGGGTTTTTATACTGATATCACTTATTTTGTAAGTCAGTCTGTTAAAAAAAAAAAGTGCATAGTCTTCATACAAAAGGTCGATTTTGGACGATGCTAGGCTCTGTATCTCGAAAACGGTAACTCTTATAAAAAAAAATAAGGTTCGATTTACCCCCAAATTGTTAGGGCCCGCAATTAACACCCAGAACCTCCCGGTACCATCCATTTGGGGCTAAAACAAAAAGACCGACAGAATGACAGACACACTTTTCTATCATTTGTTAAAATTCTGTGATTCGTCTAAAAAAGTCGTAACGTTTGAACCCCTTTACCGATTTTAACGTGTGACACACCGTTTGAAAGGTATTGAAGCGTAGATTAAGATTTCACAAGCTTAGGCTGCCTATATGGTCTGGGGTCAGTGAAATGTGAAATGTTGAAATTCTTTTCGCATCGCCCTAGGGGGTCCCAGGGACGTCCTGCCGACCCAATTTTTTGTGTGTATCTTAGTATGGCAAAGAGCTTTCAAATGCAAGTTCAAACGTCAAAATCGGGTTTCTAGTTCGCTAGATCCGAAACTAGCTGTATACAAGTACATTGGAGTACTGCTAACAGACTCATTTGTCATCGTCACTCCAAGAACCACCGTTCTTCATGATATGTTCATTTATAGCAAGTGCTTAACACAGGCAACCATCTAAACAGCAGACAATAATGAGTTGCGTATATTTGAGGATAAACTACCTGTAGGAGCAGTGCTATCTATGTTTCATAGAATTAATTATTACCCAATATGAACTATATTTGAATGTTTTAATAGAGTCAGGCTTGTTTAGGTGATTGTATCACAAGCTTTTAAATCTATTGTTTACTCGGAATACAGAATCTAGGGCCTAGATGTTAGGCCAAATGTTTATTTTTTGATGTTAGAGATATTACGAAGGATTTGATTAAAGTTTATTTTGAAACAATAAGTCGTTTTAAATCTAATTTTGTCGTCCAATACATCCTTCCTGTTTTATATATATTGCCTGGCTATCTTTATATTGAAATGCCTATCTTCATGCTTTTATGAAATCTGTAACACATCTTCGACTTGTATTTTTCTACTTTTTTTTTCTTTTATTCAATTAAAAAAAACGGTGAAGTCCTTCTCCTCTTCGGGAGGGCATGAGTGCAGGGACATTTTCTTCTCTCTTTCATTTTAGAAAAGATGCCGCCTTCTCTTCCTGCTGTCTCTCTAGCCTATTTTTAACGTTGTGCTACCTATTTTCAAGGTTTTGGTATTTATTTTTTAGTTTATTTATACTCTTTAGGCATCTGTAAGTTGCCCTTTATTCTCGATTAACCTACGTACTTTCAGTGTCTCGTAAAATTTGCCTCTTTTTTTAATGTTTTGTGTCTATTTTTCCTATTTTAATTGCTTTTGTGTTTTATTTTCATTGTTATTGTGCGATTTGCCTGCCTATTTTCAAGTTTTTGGTGCTGGTTTGACTCTTTGATCAATACTTCTTAGGGTCTATACTCCTGCCTATGTTGAATGGTTTCGTCTCATTTTTCTATTTACATTGTTTAGTGCCTACTTGTTCGGTTGTTTTTCAGTGTTGTAATGCCTATTTGCCTCTTTTACATATTACTATCTTCAATATATTAGGTCGAGTAAAGCGAATTTACTGATTTCAAATCTGAAGTAACTTCCTTTTCACCTGCTTCCAATTTTACAGAAGGCAGTATAGTACGACATATTTTGTTCGTGCTAGAAATATTTTTTCACCTCTACACTGTTTAAATTTTTTTGGATACATTCCTGTAGAAAGTTAGGCAGTTATAGCTGCCTGCAAATTTCCTGTAACTTAGCCAATAAAAAATAGCCATCTTAGGTGTTTCAGAAAAAAAGTAGAAGCCTGAAGCGAGATTTAGCACGGGTTCTTTAGATAGAAGTCAAACGTCTTAGTGACTGGTCTAAATTGCCACTGAAGAAATCTGTACATCAAAACTGTATAGGTACTTTTCCCGAATGTTCTAATATATATATATATATATATATATATATATATTCAGTTTGTCAAGTAGGTTTCGCAATCCACATTCACTGTGAATATTTCCTATTTCTTTAAAATACGTGATTAAAATGGCGGCAGCAAATAATTAGTTGCATGTTCGACTACGATAAAAAACCGTTTCCACTTTTTGCGCATGTGCGAGAATCACCCCGAACGAGAAAATGAGAACGTCTAAGCAGAAAAACAAATCTCTCATGTGTTTTTGACCGACACTTTTCAGCCACATTAGGATCATTGCAAATAACTTACGTTTATATTTTGGAACATTACTAGATAATATGATAATAACGTTCCCAATTTTTTTTACAGTGTAGCTTGTTTTGTTTGTTTTTCTTCGGCAAGCAAAGTGTGGAAAGAAAGAATCAAAAACCTTACGAATCATAAGAAAACAAAGATAAGAGTCAATGAACTAGAACCAATAAAGATAACTTTTTTAAAGTTTACAGGATCTCTGATTCCGAGATCATGGAACCTTTGTTTTATATACAGAATTACTATCTGTTTCCGCGTCAGTAAAAAAGGACTCTCACCTTGTGTCTCCATATTTACCATGTGTGTTTTCCAGATGATAAATTCAACGGCAAGGTTTTTACCTAATCTTTTTCCTCGCATCACGATTTCATTTTTTTTTTTTTTTCAGATTTATTATTTTTAAAACAGCACCTTTGCTTGTACGGCATTCGGGTTCAGAAACAAAAAGCGAGAATATCTGACTCAGAAGATTCAGGAGATTGAGGAAAACGGGAAGACAAATAACATATGAGATCTATACAAAGGGGTAAACTCGTTAAGAAAAGGTTACCAGATCTAGGAATGATTAGAAATGAACGTGGAGATCTTCAGGTGGATCCGACTGAAATTGTCGATGTGTGGAAAAGTTATTTCGACAAACTTCTTAATGTACACAACGGGGAAGAAACAGAGGAATTTGAAATCCATACCGCAGAACCGTGGATTCCCGAACCTAGCGAGATTGAGATCGAAATGTTGGTAAAGAAATTAAAAAACTACAAATCACCGGGAATAGACAATATTCCAGCCGAATTAATTAAAGTAGGAGGAACGGCTCTCATCAAGGAACTACATAAATTGATAAGTGCTGCATGGAGAAAGGAGGAGCCCCCAAAGGAATGGAAAACCGCAATAATAGTTCCGATTTACAAAATAGGCGATAAATCAGACTGTAATAATTACCGCGGAATCTCGTTACTTCCAACTTGACAAGGCGATGCCTTGTCCCAACTACTATTTAACTTTGCGTTAGAATATGCGATTTTGAAAATTAAAGGGGACAAAAAGTTACTATCATTGAATGATTTGAATCAACTGTTCGTATACGCGATGATGTAGATTTAATAGGGGACGATCGATATAGATGCACTACAAAGCAACACCGATGTCTTAGTAGAAGCGTGCGATCATATAGGCCTACAGGTTAACATAGATAAAACAAAATACATGATAACAAGCCGAAACACAGGGAATGAAGGAAATAAAAACATACGAATTAGGGATGAGGTCATAGAGAAAGTAAACAAATTTGAATATTTGGGAGCATACGTAACAAGCAAAAATGTGGTCACGGAAGAAATAAAAAGTCGCTTAGTATCGGGGAACGCATTTTTCTATTCAGTCCAAAAACTTCTAACATCGCGATTAATATCAAGGAAATTGAAAATTTACAGAACTGTTATTCTGCAGGTAATACTTTACGGTTGCGAAAGTTGGAGTACGACCCTAGCAGATGAACATAAATTACGAGTATTTGAAAATAAGGTTTTAAGAAAGATATACGGGCCGAAATGCGACGAGATGACTGGAGAATGGAGGAGACTGCATAATGAAGAACTCCACGGACTGTTCGATTCAGCAGATGTAAAAATAATGAAATCGTGACGACTAAGGTGGGCACGCCATGTAGCTCGGATGGGGGAAAACCGAAGATTATATTCTCTCCTGGTTGGAAGGAGGAAATTGGGAAGACTGAGACGTCGTTGGGAGGACAATATTAGAAGAGATCTTCGAGAAGTAGGTGTTCGTAATTAAAACTGGCTTGATATTGCCCAGGATAGAATCCAGTGGCGAACGTTTGTTACCGCGGCGATGAACTTGCGAGTTCCATAAGCCATAGAGTGAGTGTGTGTGTGTGTGTGTACTTTTGCTTGTAATAGTTTGCTTACAGTCAAGTATAATTTAACATTGTCTTTCAGCATTTCGTAGTTATAGGTGTTTTTAACGTATGTGGCTTCGTCTGATAGTAGCTACAATCGGGAAATTCCCGAGAATCGGAGAGCAAAACATTCAACTGTATTTTGAGCAATGCCAATTCAGCGCTTTTGTTGCTAGAACTAGCGCTTTTAGTAATCTTTTACAGGCTTTTTTTTTTTTTCTGTTAACGCCTTTCCATAATAGCTTGCGGTGACCACCTTTGCTTAAGAAAATTTCTGAGTCTCATATGTAATGAATACCTTGCACAGTCACTGCTCAGTTTTGAAACTTTTTTTTTTGATAGGGCAAGTTTGAAATCTTTGAGGACAATGCCGCATAAGTTATGGTATCAAAGATATGGAAATTAAAAGCTCTACAGTTCATATTCTTCACTCTTTCGGTAGCTTTTTGTGCTGAAACGAAGCATTTTTGTACCCTCGATTCATTTGGCGCTTTTTTAAGCACCTTCTAAAATTTCATTTAGCGCGTTCGAGCGACTTTTTGCTGATGCTGCGGCGCATTTCTCAGCTCTGCTGTTGGTAACACTGTCAGTATTTTTGTTGGTAACACTGTCAGTATTTTACGCTAAAAACAAGCACGAATCAATTGAATTAATCTATAGTCTTTAGGAATCTCTAGCTCAGGCGAAGGACAAAGGCGTAGAACAACTTTCGTATCCATAAAGTATTACGGGCAGAATAACCATTTTGTGTATTTTTAGTTTCAGCTCTCTCGGATCGGGGCAGATACATTCGAGTCACGGGTAGAACTGAGTCAGACTTACTTAGGTCGCGGGTCGGGTCGAGTCACGGATCACCGATCGGGGCGGATGAGACGCACTCGGGTCACGGCCCCAGCTGATTGAGAACACTTGCGTATTCTAATGCAAAGACTTCACCTTGTTTCAGTGCGTTTCTAAACCAAAACTATCTCATATGTATATTATTACCGATACGTACTCTGAAAAAAATAAAGCCTACTTTTCAAGACGTTTATCAGAATATAACTATAATATAACCAAAAATAAAAAAATAAAAAATAAGTACAAATCATAAAACTACAACAGAATGATTTACATTATCAAAGAGAAATTTGAGCTAAACCAACGAAACAGGAGTAGGGGAAAATTTGATAAAACGGGATGGTCGGTTAGAACGGGGAGGGGTTGCGCCCAGCTCAGATGATGCTGCCATCTACCAGATGGGAGTTGAATTACTTACTGGACGCACCACAGAGGCAGTTTCGTCAGTTGGTGATGATTTCATCAATAACGTACCTTCCAATGGTGTTTAAAAAAATAGGATTTTTCTACACTTCGATTTATTTTAACATAAAGTTTGTTGTTCGTTTGTGGATTTATTAAACCTGGACTGCAAAATAAAAGTACCTCGCCTTATTTTAGAGTTGCATAGGTAGTGGTAGCTATTTTCATCTTGTGCAACTGACTGAGCATAGTCACCTTGAAATCCTACAATGCTGTTGGGCAAAATGGGGTGCGTTATTTGTATGGAGAGTCTCTAAGTAGGAATTTTCTGAAACAATTTAAACTGTTTTATTTTATATAACTGTAGAAAGAGGTATTCTTTTGAAAATGGTCAAAACTATTTTGCAGCTTCAAAACAGAAATTACATTATCTTTCACAGTGGTTTATTTATTGAAACATTATCCTACTATCTTAGTATCACTGTTCTCATAACTTCTGCACTCATAAACAGAGATTAGGCCTGTCTGAAAAGAATCCGACCTTATTTTTTCCTTAGGAAAGTAGTGAACGTTGCATGGCAACACTGCACACGGTGGTGCAGGTAACCTTCGTGATGGAAGCTGAAGGGTCCTATTTCGAAGGTGATTAGGCATTGAAACACACCAGGAATGTAGTTTTATTTTCCTGGTCTATGGTCGGATACTTTTCAGATAGGCCTTACATGTTAATGATTTTCGATGTGTGATGAAATGTACTATTGATTTAAATGACTACCCCATTTTATCAAACTGGTTGGACAAAACGGGGAAAACTTTTTTTTTTAAATGCAATTTCCAGGACAAAAGAAAACAACACGGAAATCTGTATTTGCTTACTATACTTCCTGTAGTCAATTAAATTTGTATTTCCCCGTTTC
The DNA here is from genome assembly GCA_022664845.1 of Lepisma saccharinum. NCBI lineage: Eukaryota > Metazoa > Arthropoda > Insecta > Zygentoma > Lepismatidae > Lepisma > Lepisma saccharinum. Next base: position 28,012 of record JAGDQP010008189.1, read on the forward strand.
GGAAAACTCCCCTACTTCAAATCATCCAAAATTTATGTAACATATAAAATGAAACAAGGGGAAGAGCGAAGGACCCATCCAGCATTATAAAAATGAAATTGGCAGTTCATATAGCTGGGATGGGAGAGAAACGAAACTTATTTACAAGTATATTCAATCGTGGTTGGGAAGATGCTAGATAAAAAGTCCCTTGGGGTGACAACTGACTTGATCTTGCCCAGGATAGAATCCAATGATGAATGTTTATTACTGCAGCGATGAACTTGTAGGTTCTGTGAGTTCGTTAGTTAGTATTTGCTTTATTAGTGTTTTCTTTTTGTGTGTGTGTGTGAATGAACTGCAAGTGGTTTGAAAATACACCTTGAAATCTGAATTTTCTTGTTTTAAACTTTCATTAGGTGCGTAAGATAACGTATATTGTTTACCCTTTATCGATTTATTTTTGAATGGATTGTTATTGTTATTGTTTGGCATTCTTTCAAGATCTTCGCAGTGTAACCTCTTATTCGATCTAATTTATAGATTAGGACAGGAATTTCGCCAGAATTTTTAATTTGGGGAGTGGAAAGTCACTATTGGGAGGGTGTAAGTAGAATTTTGCACGGTTTCTATCGATTTTTGACCAAAAAAAATGTTAAATTTGGGGGTTGTTCTCGAGGATTTGGGGGTGACATCCCCTACAGAGGGGTCTGGGGGAATCACTGGATTAAGATTATATCTTTTTCAAAATATTTCTATAAGAACACAAGTAACGCGCTCTTCTGAAGAAATTTGTATATTATGTTCATTTTCTGTATGCTATTGTCAGCTAATTGTACTGATGTATGTATGTAGTATCTGGATTTGGTTTGTCATCAAGTTTTAATCAGGTATCTAGTTTTTGAAAGTTCAAACTCTAAAAAAGAAGATTGCTTTTGCATTGAAAAAAAGTCGGGAAAATGTGTGGTAAAGCTTAAGTGCACATCATATTGTTAAAACGCCACTATTTCAAATTTGCATTCCTTTGTGCTCTGGGGTTTTTCTCCCTGCATGAGTGGAATATTTCTACAAGTTTTTTTTTTATCTTTTCACCGCAAGATGTCTCTCAGATAGCTTGTTGCATCTTAAAAAGACTACATATGTCTTTTATGCTGAAGTCATTTTGTAACTCCGCCTTCAGATTTTCCACTAAAAAAAAAATAAAGAAAAAAAGAAAAGACTCCATCCTTGCAGCCATCGCCCGGAAGGTTCCTAAATCGAATCGAAATCTGTCCACAATCGAGTTTTCTGTCAAACATCCGCTCCTCGCATCGTGTGTTTCTTTTTTTTTCGAGAGAGAGAAGTGTTTTTTTGTATTCTTTTTTCCTCGGCATGTTTAGTTACAGCGGAAGAAGTTGTGTTAGATCTCTTTGTACTTTTATTTATGTTTGTATATGCATATAGAAGACAGCTTTGTCTTATACATCTATTTCGTTTCTTTCTTTTATTATTATTATTATTATTTTGTTGCCTTTTCTCCAAATCTAGAACGGAAACATGTCGTTCCTGTTGAAGTTTTCCCGCATATTTGCAGTTCCGTAAAACTTTGCGTCTCGAAGTATGATGTAAACAGCTATTTTTTAATTTGATTATTATACTTCCTGTATTCTGATATTACAATCAAATTATGACTTACATAGATCGTTTCAAGAATTTGTTAAGTCTCTTTTCTCATTTTTTTTATACACGGAAATTGTTACAGCGTAACAGATTACGTAAATTAGATGTTGCATTTCTGTTGGTGTGGGAAAATTTAAAGGAGATTATTTTTTGCTCTTATCAATCTACGATGCAGTGTTGTCAGGTGGAGGGAAATTTCCCGGAAAACGGGAAAATCTTGGCTACATGAAAAGGAAAAAGAGCCGAAAAAAAAGTCAGGGAATTTTTTTGAATTGATTTAGCACCTTTTAAGTTTAGTTTCAGTAGTTTTGAAAGTAAATTTAGGACGCGGGATTTTTTTTTTTACAAAAAACGGGAAATCTTTCAATATTTAGGGGGAAATATTGCCAGAGAATCTGACAACACTATTACGATGTTATATTAAATATATATATATATATATACAAGTAACGAGTTCTTTTCCAGGATGCAGTTTCTTTGTGGGAGGGTGCATTCCCGCCCACACAGCTAACCTATATTGATAGTATATCCCAGAAATTTTATTTAAGGAATATGGCAGGATTTTCCTGCTCTGTATACGGAATATACACGATATGCCACTGTCCACCTTGGGAAGGTTACAGAAATACTCTCATTTTTCCAGTTTTAGCCCTAATGTTGACATTTTCTAAAATTCTTGTAGCTTTAAAATACAAGCCGATCGTTTTTTTTTATAATGTTCATGTATATTTTTAATCTCTGGAAATATATTGTGTTGCGATATTCCTTACTGTATTGGGAATGAAATGTATGCATGTGTTGTTCAAAAGGTAGTAAGGTAAGGTAATTTCGCAGTATTTTGTAGAAAACGTAAGGTTTTTGTTTGTTTCATAGTGCGCTAATCTTCGGTTGCGGAAGATCTCTTAACAGCAGCGTGAGGCGAACATAATCTCCGAGCAAGAAGCTTGTGAAATATTACCTATACTGGCAAATTACCTTACTGCACCCTACAAGAAGAGTATATCCAGACATGGTCCCTAAATTTTCAGCAGTAAAATAAGATAATTTCGCTAAATATGTTTCCAACAAAGATGTAAAATAAATCTTATTTATGTCCTTTAGGCATCTCTGGTTCAGGTCAGATAGGATGGGGCAGTGTATGTTTGAAGGTAGTCCGCCATGGCCTAGTTTGTATGTACCATTTGCCTGGTGTGAGTGAGGAAAACCCAGGAAAAACCTCAGTGAGGATATGTGGTCCCTGGAATCGTTTCCAGGACCTTCCGAATACTAAGCCAACGCTATTCCAACTGAGCTATTGCCGCTCGGGATGTGAATGATGTGTATTATTTTTACAGTGTACAACTAGAGTTAAACAGGAGGTCACTGATTTTTCCTTCCCTTGGTTTGTTTCCTTTGCTATATATGTATGTATGGATAGCCAAATAACTTTTCTAAATTGGTTTGTGACGTGAGAGGCAGACTTGTTACGCGGTGACTGAATGGTCAGAGAGCCTTTCGTCAAAGCAAGAGGGGGAAAAAAAAAGGCACGCGGGGCTAATCTAGATTCCAAAATTGTCCGGCGGTATAGGACCAAGCCTTTAGGCATCTTTCCAAAAATTCTTTTCTGATCTAACGTTAAGGTTACGCTGAATGAGTCAGAGGCTTTAATACGAATTATATTTGTTCTCGTTCCAAATGGTTACTTCCCACATCCACATAACAGTAAAAGAAAAGACGTTGAAAAGTTTTATTGGAAACTAAATGTACTTAGACAAGCGCACACACACATACACAAGAGCGATTTGCTTTCTCTTACACCAAAGGAGGGGATGATAATTTTCTGTTGCCAAGTTACAATTTGAGAGCAATTTTGTACCGGGTCGATCAAAATAACAAAGACTTAATGACACAAAAGGATCCTCGGCATTTGTCCACTGTATGTGAACAGTAACGTTCGCTGCCTTGTTATCAGGGTGACCCGAGTTCGATTCGGTATGGAGAGACCAGTGGTTCGGAACCCACCGTCCCTCTCTTTCCCACCAAATTTTATTGACTAATATAAAGGTCAAACATCACAATAAACCGTGGTTAGTACAAAAAAATAGCACTCAGGAGAATTGTGTGCGTGTGAGCACAGATTGAACCCACAACACGCCACTTCTTTAGTACTTATTTCAAGGCAGCGCAATTTTCGTCAGATTTTCAATTCTTTATTATTCAGAATTTTGAACAGAGTCCCATAAACAAACAACATTTCACTAGATGGCAACACTGTAAGCGGGAGATGTGGTGGAGAAGGCTGAGGGCCCGCATTCTCCAAGTCGAGTTCTCTGACACCAACTGCCACAACTACTTCGGAAAATCTGACAAATCGATTCATTGGAGGTTCGACTCCATCGCACAGTCAATTAAGTTTCCTTTGTGTTTTAGCATCCCTTTCTCTGTGTCTTTGGCATCTTTTTTGTAGCCCGCATTAGCTCACTCTCTCATAGATACACATGCAGCCAAAGTCCCGTCTCTGCCTACTCATAAAGGCTTCTTGACAGGGGCTTTTTCCCATTCTAACGGATAACACCTGTCAAATGAAATAACATCAAGCTATCTGAAGATTTTATCTTTTTTTTTTTTTTTTTTTGTTCCGTGTGCCTTATTGGACCGCGTTTTGAATGTGAACACTAAAGGGAATCTATTTAGAGTTGCTTTAGTTTTTCTATTAGCGTGTACGATCCAATGAAGAAAAGCGCCCACTTGGAAGAAGAAGTCTTGTACTTTCCAAATGACAAAATAGGCCTATTGCCCTTGAAGAGTCCTTGGACTCGATCTAATTCTGCCCATTCCAGCGTTACCAGTGCGTATTGTCGCCGTTTGAACTTGAAATTTTATTTGTGGGCTTTAGACCTCTCAGGCTCAAGCCGGGATAGGGTAGCAGAGAATATAGGAAAGAAGTCGTACAGGGCTTAGTTTGTAGGTACCATCCCGGCATTTGTCTGGTGTGACTGAGGAAACAAACGGGAAAAACTTCGAGATGGGCAGTCTATGGTGTCGTTCCCAGGATCTTACGGTTGCTAAGCCGCATGGAGCCACGGCCGCTCGGTATATTTAATAAATGTTTTCTTTAGTTTTCTTTTTTACTTTTAAGTGCTTTTTAGAGGTTTTTTTTTCGTTCTTTTTCTTTTCAAGTTCCCTTATTATGTTTCCAATATGGGAGCGTTCTGATCGTTACAGAGTTATTAAAACACTAAGGGTTAATATCCCTGATATTAACCCTAAGGGATATATAGAATCCAGTGTAGTGATTGTGAAATGTGTTATGTAGGCGAAACGGGAAAGAGGTTAAAAGAGCGGATAAAGCAACATAAAGCTGATATTAGGTTGGAGAGGGACAGAAATGCTATATATAAACATATAAGAGACACGGGACATTTAGTGGATTGGAGTGAAGTAAAAGTGTTAGGACAGGAAGACAGAAGGACGGTCAGAAAATGGAAAGAAGCACGATTTATAGAAGTTGAAGGTGGAAAAGCGATGAACTGGAACGCGGGACTTAAAATTGATGACCAGTGGGATAAGTTATTGAGAAGCCTGAAAATATAGATTGTATT
>JAGDQP010008189.1:38230-64023 GCA_022664845.1 Lepisma saccharinum
GAAAGAGGCCATTGGGAAGACCGAGACGTCGTTGGGAGGACAATATTAGAAGAGATCTTCGAGAAGTAGGTGTTCGTGATGAAAACTGGCTTGATACTGCCCAGGATAGAATCCAATGGCGAACGTTTGTTACTACGGCGATGAACTTGCGAGTTCCATAAGCCATAGAGTTAGTTAGTTAGTTAGTCGTTTGAAAGATCTCGGGAAGTTCAAAACCATATAGACCATCCAGGTCGCAGAAATGGGTCCCAAGATAGGGGCAATTTTCAACCCAGGAACTACTGGACTTAGTAAAGTTTGGGGTGACGTTGAGAAGGTATCGCCTCTGTTTTTCCAACGAAACATTGATCATCCAAATAGGATGCTGAAGCCTGGTCGTAGTCCCATGACTGGGTTCCACATCATTTGTTTCAGATTAATATGTAAATTCCTACCATGTTGCCAAAATATTCAACATTTTAGGTGTAGGAAATTTCCCCAACGGTCACTTTCTTTGGATCTGACTGTACACATATTTTTCGAAATTATCTTAGCTTTAATCTCAAGAGAAAGATATAGGTAAGAGTAACAATGACGAAACAGGCTCTCACTGAAAAGAAGAAGAAGACGAATGAACGAAGAGTTAAAGAGAATATTAATTATATGATTTGCTTGGAAAATGGATAAATCGATTTGAGTAGGGTCTCTTTTCTTTTCTTTGTAACTTGCATGAAATCACGTTATCTGTAAGTTACAGTAAATCGTACTCAAATTAGTGAATCTATTTAAAATTTATTCAAAGAAGTAATTTTACTACTGGCTACAAACATTTTGCACTGACTGTACAAGAAGTGTAGCTACATCCTTACTGTTTAAAGAATACAGGTATATTACGGTACATAATTTACTGGTGGTTAGTAATTCTCCAAAGAATAAAGGCTGAAGGAACCGCCGGTGGCCTTATTTCAGGCAGACGTAATCGCTAAATTTGTGCCAGCTCTAAATATCGCCTATTATACCAACCACGCCGCATATTACGGGCTGGGGAGAGAAATGCTCTTTTCTAGCTGTGATTTTAGGGTTCACCAGATGAAACTGGGAAAATTCGGGGAAAGTCTCGATCAAGATTGACCAACGTGGACAGAATTTGAACCTACGCCGTGTCTTTAGTCTTAGTGACCTTTCCCACGAAATCACGGAGGTTGGATTTCGTTCTGTTTGACATCGTTATAGTGTCCATTGGTGAACAGATAAGGAAGACATGGCTACAGTAAAACCTCTGTTAACCGAAACACTTTTAACCGAAATAGCTTGTAGCCGAAACGGCAAAAAAATCGAAAAGATTTCTATGTTGCCTGCTGACGTTTTGCTAATGAAGCGTTGGCGAGATATTGCGGCGAGAAACCGGTGTGAAAAGGAAAAAAACAGAAACAGATAGATTTTCTTTCAAAAAACAGTACGTAAAAGTATTTGGGTTAACAGAGGTTACACAGTCCCCTTTATTTCGGATAACAGAGGTTCTACTTACTGTATCTCAGTTTTTGAAGGTGCTTTTCGTCATTCGGCTAGTGTGCCTGAAGGACGCCACCCAAGATGTCCGATCATTGGTTCTGTTTGAAGTTGAACCCAGATACTTCTTGTTTTAATCCCCCACCGCGCCATCCACATTTGGTGCAGACTAATTCAGTATTTATTCATTGAATCTGTGTGTGTGTGTGTTTGTTGTTGTTGTTTGTTTGTTTGTTTTACTTCATATATTTTTAAACCGATTCAACCGAAATGAAAACACCCTTTCATTTAAGAATCTCTTCCGTTTCGATTTTGAAGCGAATCTGTTTATTTTGAGGGTGGTGTCTCTCTATCTCTCTCTCTCTCTCTCTCTCTCTCTCTCTCTCTCCCTCCCTCCGTCTCTCTTTCTTTTTTTCCAAACACACAACCATACACAGTTACATACATACTCAGTCTCCGTATGAAGATATATCTCTTCTGTCTCTTAATCTTTTTTTCAACTCCCACGAGGTCTGAGGAAGCCATGTAAGGTCAGCTCTTCTCTTCCTCAAACGATCTCTCTCTCTCTCTCTCTCTCTCTGTCTCACGGGTAACTAAATACAAGTTGTGACTGATAGCAAATTTCACGGGATCAGGTGAACGATTTCTTGGTAATGTTTCCAGTTTGTTATAGACTGTTACAGTTTTCTTGAATCATTTCTGGAACTAAATAAAAAAAAGTGTTTCCCGCTTACGTGCGTGAGAAAATCCTTATGGATGAAATTTCCTGCCTAGACTACATCCACAAAGTAAATACCAATTTACTTTGTGCTACATCCAATATAAGTGAACATTTCTGCCGCTGCGTTTCTTCCTGACATTTTTTCTTTACGAGTATAGGATGAAGGGAGGCGTCTTCGTCCAAGGCTCCTGCATACTTAATTCATCAGCTGTGTTGAAATATTCATAAATGTTCACTGTGTTGAATAGGAATCAGTTCAGACATAAAAAAACAACAAAAAAACATGATGATGATGCAGGTTCTGACCCGAAGGTCCTTGGGCAAGGTGAAATGATTGTGGTTTGCCATTACCTTCCATCGATTTTTTTTCTATTTTACAATTTAATTTTAAGGCTATTTGGGAATTGTAGCTCAGGCCGGGTGGCGGGTTGATTGATGGAATGAAGAAAATCGGGGAAAACGGAACAACCTTTAAAAAAAAACCACGCACACGGTGTTTGCCGATTACAACGCCCACATGGCATGAGCAGGGATCCAACCGTCTTCTTCTATGAGATGAAGATGATGTAATAAGGACGGGATCTACAGTTTAACGTGCGTTGTGTCCCTACCGGGAATTGAACCCGGGGCCCCTTGGTGCAATGGCAAATGTTTGTTACTGCGGTGATGATCTTGCGAGTTCCGTAAGTCATAGAATTGGTTAAGTTAAATACAAGAGAGAAATGGAGACATATATTAACTAAAACTTACAATAACTAATCACAGGATAGGCTGAGGCTGTTCCGATCAAGAAGCTACATCGATCAAGCTGGAGGGGGAAAGAACAGCTCAATTCTTCTTCTTCTTTCTCTCCGTCTTTTCCCATCTCCGTGGGATCGACGTTCCTGAATGAGTCTTCTCCACAAAGCCCTGTCCTAGACTTCTTCCCCTGACAAACCTTTTCAATACGATCATAATTTGCGATCGTCACTCTTTCCGGGATACCCTAGCCTCAAGGTCTCCCGATTCACCCACGCTCGAGAGACCTTAACCTAACGTAATACAAATATTTTTTAATCGTAATGCCTGTAGATTTTGATTTCCAAGACCTATAGCAAACCTCTGAGGAATAGTGGTTGGCACTGTCATCTGTGAATCGTTGGTTCATTTATTAAAGACTAGATGCAGAAAATTGTTCTTAGTCGAGCGGCCTCAGATGCTAGAGTGCTGACTTCCCATTAGGAAAATTGTGAGTTGGCGCCCAGCGACCTCTCAATGTGGCTGAGGGTTTCTCTGGGTTTCCCTCGATTCCACCAAGGAAATGTTGGGTTTGTAGTTGTACCTTGAATAAGATTAGGGCCGATTCCTCCCCAAATTCTACACTTTATTGTTGCTTATCTCCAACGTAAAAACGGGTTTAATTAAAGAATCAATGAAAAAATAAATTTATATGGTGTTGGTGCTAAAAGTTCCAGCTTGTCACCGTTTTCCGTAACAATTCTTTCAAGTAACTAGTTTTTTGGAATCGTTTACTTGTGTCACTCGAGGATGGGTCTTCCATCAAAGCTTTCAGGTGTGAGTATGTGCTTTGTTTGCGTGTGTGTACTGATTTTTTTTCTACTTGTAAACCCTAGAAGTTTTTTAAAGAAATAAAAATAAAAAATGGAAACGTTGAGTTGTTCTGAATAAAACAAATACGGGAAAGAAAAATGGTGATTCAGATAAGAGAGATCCGTACAAAATCACTGTTAGGCTCAACTATCATGGTCTAATGGCGCAAATGACGGGTCACTATCGGGAAGATCGAACAGGTTCCAATTCCGTTTACGCTGGTTATTTACCGTCTTTTCCATGGCTTTTTTCACTCCCATCTCGTGATATTACCTCGAGCTAATTAAATTATTCTTCGGTGGTTGGGTTCTCAAAGTAGTTTAATCGGACAGCCTCCGCAGCCAACTCTCTCTCTCTCTCTCTCTCTCTCTCTCTCTCTCTCTCTCTCTCTCTCTCTCCCTCCCTCTTTCTATCTATCTCTCCTCTTCTTTTCTGTCCCATGCCTCATTTTTATCTCCTGGTGACTCCTTTCTTTCTTCACATCCGCCAACATTCCAAAACTTGTTCCTCAAGGTTGGCTTCAATTTGTAATCAAAGGACCTCGAGTTCGATTCACGGTTTGGGTCACAAGTAGTTCCGTATCCTCTTAAAAACTACAAGTCTCCTTCTTAAATCATCATCTCTGGAACTTTGGACTTTGGCCAAAACGCTATCAACCTGTCTTAAAACGGTCCACCTGGCCCAATGCTCTGGTGGTGGTGCACTTTTTGTAATGCAGGGGTTCTCAATCGATATGACCACGAGGATTGACCAGGGATCCTGCGAATCGAGCAGCACACGGTGAAGCCTGGTGGGACGAGCTTTCTGAAGCATAGCAAGTGAAGATGATTTATGAGTGACTAGTAAAACACACCCTACCGGAGAACTCTTTTAACTATTCCATTTTTGGGTACTATTACTATCAAGGCATGTTGCTGACTACTGTGCCGCAGAACTAAAAAGGTTTAGCACCTCTGCAGTAAAGGAATTTGCAAGAGCTTGAACACTTACATTCGCCTGAAGGAAAGTGTGTCGTGAAGAAAATCAGAGAGCAAGAGAGCTCTTTTCTTTTTATCGAGCTATACTTTTTTTTTTTTAACAGACCCTTATTTACACCGGAAGGCATAAACTGCAACGTTACAATATCAACAAACGTGCTTTTGCTTCGGGATTAAAACATCGTTCAATGCCTCTATTATCAAAGAGAACAACCACCTGTCCGTGTGGCGCATGAATCTGTGTGCTGCGCTAACTATGAACATATAGTTCCGGATGTGAGGTCATTTTAGTGGTGTTCAGATTGCGTCAGTTCATGATTAGATTACTCTGTAAAATGCTCTTATTTCTTCGTTCATTGCTTGGATGTGGGTTTTTTGTTTCTGCTCAATTGGAAATCTCATGTGGAAAATACGATTTAAGTCTTCGATATGGTTATGAATAGTCAGCGAGGCAGTGCTTTTCTTTTAGATGCATTCTAAGGATTAAAAACTTTCATAAAACTCCTATCGATAACGTCTCAGCTTCTCTCTTTCAGCACGAGAAAGGAGACTGAACGGAAAATGGAATATTCCTTTCCCCCCCCCCCCAAAAAAAAAAATCATAAATGCTTAATCCAAGTTGGAAATTACCATATTAGGGTTGTACAATACCCAGATTTCAATTATAAACATAGGTAAAATGCCAATGTATGAAGATCCATATATCCGATACACTATCGTATTAGGGATTGGCACGACTCAGATGCGGTGGAACCGAATACTCTTCCGTTCCGTCAGAATCGGTTCCTGTGGGATCCGACTCCGCCTACCCCTGCGTCTAGACTGTGTGAGGCACTGGATATTGGGCGACCACCAACGCCTGGCACGCTTACGAGTGTCATGCAGTACCCACTTTTTCGTCATTGCTAAGCACTCTATCGAATATGGGTGTATTGGGATGGAGAAAACAACAACAACAGGCTGTCAGTCTTTCGTCTTCTTTTCTTCCAACAGTGTGTAGACTACCTACCCACCCACATAGCAGAGTACGTCCTTGGGACGTCCCATTTAGATCCCATTACCGTCAGAATGGTCCTGCTCCCATAGCGATGTCCTAAGGACGTCCGTGGGATAACTCTGTGGGCAATACAAACAGTTCATCCCTTATGGAGGTCCCCTGGATGTCCCCCGGAAAGCCGTGCGGGATTACCTACCTGGAATTTCTATAAATTAAATCGACCTTACTATTATTATTATTTAATTAATTATAACTATACGAAGGATATGCCTTCGTATAGTTATACGAAGGATTAATTATAACTATACGTGCCATGGATGTAAACGGGACTTAAACAGGACGTCCTACAGACGTCCCGATATCCTGCCAGGAGATCCGTCAGATATCCCTGGGACGTCATTTTGCTATGTGGGCATTTGCTGAACTTTTGCACCTTTCCTATGCGATGCAGGTGAAATCTGACTATTTCGTCAGAAACCTGGAAGCGTTCGGGAACCTCACCACTCGTTTGACTTCTGTTCTGCTCTATCGCCGTTTCAGGGACTCATCATCCAAGGCCTGTGGATTTTATCTTCTAAAGTGTTGTTGCACACGATTTATGAATGGTTAAAACAAGAACTTAATATATTAGCGAAATATGCTACTATGGCTGTTCTTGAATGTTGAATTTATTTTTTGCCTGTAGGCATCTCAGGCTCAGACCGAGATAGGATGAGGGCGAGGATGTAAGGTAGTTGATAAGTACCATATCGTAATTTGCCTGGTATGACTGAGGAAAAACCCTGGAAAAAAACTCAGTCAGGATGATTGGCCGTTGGGATCGTTTCCAGGACCTTCTGAATGCTAAGCTAAAACTCTACCAACTGAGTTACGGTTGCTAGGTGGCTATTTTCGAATGATAAATAAGGTGAAATAAAATATATTTGACAACTTTTCGATAACTTCGGATCGTCATCATCTTCAGAATCAGTAAACTCGTGAAGATTAGAACAGTGTAGGTTAATAAGATTAAACGGAATAGATGAATGAAAAGAGAAGAAAGAAAAGATATAAGAAACAAAGGCAAAAGAAGGATGAAGGAAAAAGCGAAAAAGCAATACAGGAAGGTAAAGAACTTATAAATTAGGAAAATATACCGTCCGAAAAAAAATAACAAAGAAAAAGAACAGAATGGAAGGAAAGTAGAAATAATGAAAGAAGGAAACGGATGAAGTAAAATAAAATAAGCAAGGAAGGCGAGTATAAAGAAAGAAAAGAGAAGTATAAAATAAACAATTAAGAGAAAATAAAAAATAAGAAGCAAAGTAGTAAAATAAAAAAAGGAAAAGAATTATGAAATGAAACATTAAAAGGACAAACGAAGACAGGAAAGAGGAAAGAGAAAAGAAGAAAATATAAATAAAGAAGTACAACATGAAGAGAATGAAAGATAGAAGAATTGCAAGAAGACAGCAAAGATGAAAAGAAAGATAGATTAATAGAATCGTGATAAATGAACCAAAAAAAGGAAATACGATAAAAGAAAGAACTATGGAGCAAAAGTAAGAAATGAAAAGCAAGAAAGAAAGAAAACAAGGAAGAAAGGATTAAAACATGCTAAAACGGAACAATAAACCAGACTCTCAAAACAGTGCTTTGGCGCCATCTGATTTGTTACTGTAGGCTGAACCATTTATAGACAGATCATAAAACATGCTTCCAGTTTTAACTGTTACTTAATTTTATTGCAATTTTAAGTGCACCAGTAGTATAGTTTCAATTACTCATTTCTGTTACACTAAGTAGCAGTAATAAAAGAAACGGTTTACTTGTAGCTAATATATTGAAGGCCACCACCCGTTTAATTGATTTCAATTAAACTGCAACCGTATTGTAGAAGAATTTCCTGCTTGCGGCATGAATTGTTTACTGCTAAAACCTAAATATTTTTTTCGTTTTCTTTCTTCTTTGTGTTTGAGGAAAACATAAGTGAAATGATGAATCTGTGATTCTAGTAATTTGAAAATCATTTGTTCCGATTGTAGCCTATATTATCCTAAACGTATATTGTACATGATCGCCGCTAGGGGTGATATGAGAGAAAAATGACTGCCATTGACAGTGGAATCCTTTTGTCTTGGATTTCTACGTTAACTTATGAAATGACATTTCTTAACAAAATTTGGACCAAATTCATCCAATTAATGTCAGCGGCGGCTCAGCAGAAGCAGCTGGTCAGGTTACACTTCACTTATGTTGTTGAATGTATTGATGACCTTTTGGCTCTATTACTCGTGCTGGGATAGGGTAGAGGAAAGGATCTGGTGTAGAGGCAGTTAGAGACTTCGTTGAAGGTACCATCTCGGCATTTGCGTGGTGTGACTGAGGGGAAAATCTGGATAAACTTCAGTCAGGATTATCGGCTACTGGCATCGGAACCCAGAACCTCCCGAAAGCGAAGTCAACGCTCTGGCAACTGAGCTACGGCCGTTTGGTACCACTCATTTTGCATACGCTATGTTATCAACCGAAGCGAAGGAAAATTCTGACATAAGATCGTGAAGTGTAATTGTGGGCAATCTAGGGAAAAAACAAAATATTAATGAACAGGATTTACTAGGTATGTGTTTTTGTTTCACTTTGCCTGTTTTTGAGACAAGAGCCGCTACTGCTCTGTTCCTTGTTGGTGGTTGGGTCTACGGACTATAGAGCTACGCAGCTGAAATATTCTGGTATCATGCTTTGTAATCTATTGTGGGTGTAATAGTGTTCCAGACGTATTGCGTATCTCCATACCCACAACACATTACGGAGCATAGTCGTGACAACATTCCAGCCATGTAATCCCCGTTCATAGTAATTTATATGTATTTCTCTCAGTACATGTATGTGTATTCGTTTGGGTGTATAAAACAACATTTTCGACCATTATGTTACGTAATTAATATACTTGAGTCTGCTTTCTTTTACAGTTATGTTTGCCCCCACCTTTTTTATTTTTGAAAAAATAAATGTTTAAAAATAAAAATAAAAGAAAACAAGAATGGTGTTCAGAAGGAAATAACATAAGAAAGAATGATAGAGCAATTAAACGAGGAAATAATAAGTAAGAAAGACGAAATGGCCTGTACAAATTGCTCCATTTGGTCTGATATCCATCTGTCAAAACACACACACACACACACACTCTCTCTCTCTCTCTCTCTCTCTCTCTCTCTCTCACACACACACACACACACACACACACATATACACACACAGAGAGAGAGAGAGAAACACACACACTCATTCAATCACATACACCACTTTATTTTCCTCCTACTCTCCTAGGTTTTCTCTGTAGAGTTACAGTGAAACCTTTCTTTTTACTGCTCATTTCGTTAGTAGCTCTGTCTTCTTGGGTGTGGGTATGGGTGTCTCTCTACATGTACTAAATGTGTTTCAATGTATTGTTGTATGTATTCTCCTTTTTTTTTTTTTTGTATTTATTTTACAACACACATCGTTCTCGCCTTGTATTGTAGTTTTCGTCTTTAGTTGCTCCCAATGTTTCTTTAGGTTGTTTTTGTCTGCCCTTCTTTTTGCTGGGTTCTCTTCTCCATTAAGTTGGCTTGTCTCCAAGATCGTATTGTTATTCGTGTTCTATTTTTTTGGTATTTCGTTTTTCATCTCCCTACTTCCCTTCCTTTATTCCTCTTGTCTTGAAGCTGTCTTATTCTTGTTTTATCCATTGGTTTTACTTTCTTCCTTGTTGTTTCAGTCTTGGGACATAGAAACTGAATCTATCTCTTGTTAACATAAGAATTTTTTTTTTTTATTCCTGGTCCCTGTGGTTCAGTAGTTACTGTCGCGTTTGATCGGCGTTGGGGAGGCATACTGGTTCAAGTCCTGCTGCTGGCCATGATCTTCACCGATCCTCTAATCTACTCCCTTTGTCCAGAAGAGTGCTTGCCGCGGGACAACATTTATCAGACGCCTTAACTGCCTTTCCTGTACATTTATGTCAATTAAAAGTGGAACCATTATAAAAATATAAATAATATACTCTGAGGACATGCAGCCAAACAATTTGGCAAGAAGAGCAAACTTATCATAAGACTTTAAATAATTGGTAGGTTATTGACGATTCTATGGACAATATCACCTAAACGCTGTACACTGTAGAATAGAGGATCTAACCACTTCTTTTATAATACATCCTCTTAAATGGAAAATATTGGTAGCCATGATATGATGAGAGTTGAATTTAATTTATTTATGGCTTTTAGACAAGGATGATATGAGTCTTGACAATTTTCGTTGTCTTTACGAGGGTCACCCAGAAAATAAAGACCGTTTAGTTATACAAAATGAAAAACACAATATTCATTAAAAAACAAACAAACAAACAAAAATCTGGTACGTACCTAAAGCTTCCTTCACTCATCTACATAATCACCTCCTACATTTAAACATTTGTGGTATCGGTTCACGAGCTTCAGAATTCACATGTTATACTCTTCTGCCGCCAGTTCATTAAGCCAGGTGGTCACTGCATTCAAACAAAAGACCCGGACAAGATGATCAAACAAATTTTTCATCATCCACCCTATAGTCCGGACCTTCCTTATAGCGATTTCCCCCTTTTTCCTAAGCTGAAAGAGTTTCTGGGCAGTAAACGTTTTGGAAGTGATGAAGAGTTGAAGAATGCAGTGACCACCTGGCTTAAGGACAATGTAAAGCTAAGATCTCCGACAAGAGATGGCAGCACTATCTTCGTATATGTCTAATGTATTTTTATCGTTGTACGGAATTTCAATGCTGCTCCTACAAATTCAAGCCTAGAGAGTTCAGATTTTCAGGGAAGAAAGTTCATAACTAATTCAAGAGTTCTATTTGTGCCGATTTTTTATTTTCTTTCTCGTTCATTGTTAAAAGAGATTCATTGTTATAGGCATAACAACAATGAACAAGAAAGAAAATGAATGAGAGTTTTAACTCTCTAGGCTTGAATTTGTAGGAGCAGCATTGAAATTTCGTACAACGATAAAAATATATTAGAGACGTACAGAGATAGTGCTGTCATCTAATGTTAGATAGTTGGTTTACACTAACCTTAAGCCACTTAATCCATAGTCACTAGTTAATGCCATCTACTGTGTTTGGCATGCTCTACAGAGTCTAAATATTATAGTTTTCTAGTCTAGTAGAGAGACATTTGATTCAGATATAATCTCTCTTTATTTTTGTACAAAAGGGACATTTATATATTTTGGTACTGTAAACCGAGATGACTTCTTGTCTACTTTATATGCTAATTGAACAAACTGGTCCAAAATTTTTCAGATGGGCTGGGTTAGATCCTAGCTGCGCGGGCCATGAGGTCACCCTTGACTTCGTTTGGCAGGAAATCTTCGTGCTTTGTTTGTCGCATGATGTCATCCCTGAGGAAGTTCAACTTGTAACCACGCCTAACGACAGTCATACTATATAAAAACAACAACAATAAATGGCCATCGTTAAAAAACATATACGAAAATTCTATAATTACTTTTCAGGTATACATTAAAATATTATCACATTTAGTATTTGGCAAACAATTTGGCATAGTTAGATGTTATTTCCATCAGAGAGAGGAATGTTCTATACAGAAAATAACGAAATGTTGTCGTTACCAGGATACGAACCCGGGTCTTCCATTCCCAGCTTCTGGTCGTGAATGATAGAACACCAAACGAGAAAATGGGAGATCTGGGTTCGTGTCTCCGTCTCAACAATGACATATTCAATTCTTCTGTGTTATTTTCAATCTACCTAATTCCAAGATAAATTCTTGAGGACCTGCGCCTACCAGAAGGCATGTTTGCAAAGAATGGTGTCTGTTGTGGGGTGGGTGCGGAATAATTTCGTACCCCATTCAAGCAGACCATCTCACTGACACTCCCAAGTTTTCTCACTGTATGTATACCTATACGATATATATATTTTTTACGGCATCCTTCACCATTCTTTTCCTCGCATTTTGGGATCGGTAAAAGACGTTATCCTTGTGATAGAGAAGAGGTTTAGACTATACACAGGGTGTCTCAAAAGGGCGAATTTCTCATGGAGAAACAAATAAAAAGAAAGTGAGGTGGAGACCAGCGGCTTCAGCAGCCAGTATCCTATTTGGATAATCAATGTTCTGATGGAAAAATTGCGGCGAGACCTTTCCAGTGACACCTCAACCACCACAATTGACCTAGTAGTTCCTGAGTTGACAATCCCTTCCCCCGTCTCGGGACCCAGCCCAGTGATCTGGCTTATCTATACGAGCTTGAACTCGTCTCGCCGAGATCTTTCCAATGACACCTCAAACACCTTGATAACCCAAGTACAGAAGGCGGAACTCGAGCCCGCTCCCGCGATTAGGATGAATGATAAGGGTTTGAACTCGTCTCGCTACCTTTTCAACAACACCTCAACCACTTTCCCAGCCCTAGTTTATTCCTAAGTTATAAATTGCCTCTTATCTCCGTAACCGCGCCTGCAATATGTGTGTATGATCTATCTGAACAAAAATACCAGAGGTGCAAAAAGTTCAGCCAAGTTCTTCAGCCCTACAAAGTGGTGAAATGGAGAATGGATGAGCCAAGTTCGTAGGCGACAGCATGTAAGAGGAACACTGGAAGTTGGGGCGAGGTTGATGTTCGAGCTTTAGGGTTGGTGGTGGTGGGCGTGGTGGGTTTTCTAGGCTGTGTATTCTTTGAAATTTTACGTTTGGCGGCCATTTTGGTTCCAAGATGATGACATTTCCAAATGTTGGAATTATTCCTTAACCTACTTATCATCCTCCATTTCATGTTAAATTTCATGTTTCTAGCTTTTTCCGGAAAAGCCCTAAACAATATGATGAGTGAGTCAGTGAGTGAGTGAGTCAATGAGTGAGTGAGTCAGTTAGCCTAAAAGACGTAGTTTCTGGGGTCTGTAACTCGAATATGCTTCAAGCTACGAATATGAAATTTTGCACACCTTTACATATTTGCGATATCTCCTTAACTTCGAAAACTCATAGTCCTATATTTTTTCTTGCCGAGCCTCGAAGTCGAAACCTCCGATTTCGCCAAAAACGCTTGTTCCTGTATATCATGCTTCTGGCAGTGCTGACGTTTTCAGACGCGAGGAACTTAGCTGCATGCACTGCCGTGCATATTGATATGGGTTTGAGCTCGCCTTGCCAAGACGTTTTCAATGACACCTCAACTACCTTTTTACTCCTAGTAGTGCCTAAGTTACAACCTGCAGTGGGTATGATCTATACTATTTGGACTCGTTGCGCCAAGACTTCCAACGACACTTGAATAACCTTCGTAGCCATAGTAGTTCTTGAGTTAAAAGTTGTCGAGAGACATACAGACGGATGAAAGGGGGGTTATACGAGCCTCGTTTCACAGGACGTGTTACCAAAACCTAAAGAAGTAAAAATATGGATGAACATTAAGAATATGTAATGGAAAAACAATACGATTCTCTACATGTAAATAAACTATTAGACCCTAATATATATATATAAGGATAGAATAATCCCTCTTGAAGAACAAGGCACCCCCACAGAGAAGGGGATGCATCTCATTCCTTATGTATGAGAGATTGTTATGTGTGTTTTATTGTTAATAAAAGTTTAAAATAAAAGAAGAGTTGATTTAGTGTGAAACAACGAGTGACCTAAGTTGATGAAGACTTTAATGGTGCTTGACGTGGTGTGTTGAAAGAAGACCCTCACGTTTGTATCGATAAAAGACCGTACGTTATCGTGCTATTAGTCATTTCAATGAAGCGGCAGTGTCTGCAGGGGGGCTGGTTTGAAGATTTTCATATCATAAAGTACTGTCGGGTATAAACAACCACCTCCAGAGATGGTTACATCTTTGAAATTCTAGAAAATGCTTTTTTTCGACTTGGAGGTCTTCCTCTTGAGTGCTTCTTTTTAGTCATAGAGAGAAGGAACTAATTTTACTAACAATTTTCACCACAAATAGGTAAAGGGAAAATTATCATTGGAAAGGGATGATGGTAGCCGAAATATAGGTCGAGGTATCAATTGAATTTGTTTATGGGCTTTAGGCCGGGATAGGGTAAGGGAAAGGATACAAGAAGAAGTCAGCCACGGCTTATGTTCAAGGTACTATCGTGACATTTGTCTGGTGTGATTGAGGGAAAAGCCCCTATGGTCGGCCACTGGTAATGAAACTAGCACCTCCGGAATGCGAAGACGGTGCTCTACCAACTGAGCTACGGCCGCTCAGTGGGGTCTAAATATAGTTTTACAGGAATTATTTCAATTTTTAACGTTAAATATTTTAAATTGGGGGAGGGATTCGAGAACTGATTTCTTAATTGTAGATTTAAACTCCTGCTATTGTATGTAATCTGTTAACCTTTCCTTTCAAAAATGAAAATCTGTTTTTCTATAGTAATAATAAAAACAAAAAGCTTTTGTGGTCGAACCTATACACGTCGACTTTGGCCTCTGTTAGCCAGTGACAGACTTGCTGGCTGGAAGAAAGCTGCTGATCTGTTGCAGTCCATTGGGAACATTCCCAAGAGCTTCGTTCGACCTTTCTGGCAAGTGTGAAATCTGAGATTAGTCATATCAATGACAATATGATGTCACACCGTTCAGTTAGGAATTTTTTTTCGTAGCAACAGTGTTGCCAACTTCTACAAGTTAACATAATATCATGGATCATAGCGTGAAGTCCACTGCTAAATCGAATATGTATCACCGTCAAGGGCATCGTTAGTGGCATGTCCTTCAGAACTTGTCTATTTTGGTGCTTTTAAATGTCATGTTGCCCGTCCGTAACGCAGCCGTTTTTAATCTTGTGACCAAATCTGACAGGTCCTTTTCATTGCGTTAGCTACCCACACTTGAACATGTTATCATAAGGCCCGTTCTATTTTCTAACTTTACAATGGATGCAATATCCACTCCAGTGTATAAATAATGACACATTCAACCACCAATATCTTCAGTTTAGTTTTCACCAGTGTTAAGAAAACCTTGATAGAAAAAAAAAATCTTAAGTCGGAGCATGGACATTTATTAATACCTTGTTGCGGCTGGGGATGTGGGATTTTTCGATATATCGAAAGCAGAGAAGTCGAATATCTAGATGGAATGATTATTTTATTCGATCAATATTTGATTTCTACAATTTTTCTTCCACATGTAACGTTCGATATTTCTGTTTTTGATATATCGTTCGCAATTCATAGCGGAAACATCTTCTAATGTAACAAAAAATTCAGACCAAAAATAGGTGTTTGCGAAGAAGTGATTCTTAAAAAGGGCCAATAATGAAGAGGACCACATAAAATACTAAATGGCTCTCTGTATATATTGTTTATCCTTTGGAATCGCTTACTATTCCACCCCCCACCTCCCCTAGATCTCAGAATTGTAAATGAACGATGTCGAAATATGAAATGTTCACGCTATTACTTTGCAAAAGTTATGAAATTGAGTTTTGTTTCATCTGTGATTTATATAATCTTAAACACGTGTCTACGTTTTGGTGCGGATACATCAAACGGAATGGAAATGATTTGAAGATGGACCTATACTGAACAGATAGTCCTGTATGCCTTTCATTGGTAAGTGTTTTCAAGCTCATTCGACCTTTGACTCCACTACTTTGGTCCAGAGTGCAGCTGGCTCTCAAAGAAATTGAATGTCGTATATATTTTGGGATGAGTTGAGCACAAACAGTAGAGAAAAACTCCTCATTCTAAGAAGTCGTATAGTTGTCCACAAAGCGGAGTAACATTAAAAAAAAAAAAAAATCAATTTTAACATGTATGATCAAGTTTAATTTATAAATTACTCATAGCAGACTTTTTAAGTGCACGATAGCTACTGAAAATTGTAACAAATTAACTTTAACAGAACTTATGTAAATATGTGGTATGCCCCCCCCCCCCCCCATCCTTCGTGAATGAATTAAATTTGGAATTTTCTATCATATTTTTGGAGCGCGGCAAACCATGCTTATAGAATGAGCGGGTACTGGTGTTCTATTGATTGCTAATCATTGTTTCTTTTGTTTTCTGTTACAGGTAAGTTTTTGAGAGCAAGAAGAATGTAAGCTGGTGCCATCTGTGAGTACAGTTTGTTAATAAAATTGAGCCTAAAAATGCAATTATTTTAGTCAAAGAAAGACACTGAAAAATAAAGTACGTCTATAATAGTTATGGACGCGTCTATCAAAGAATGAAGGTTTCTAGCAAGAAATAAATATATACATATAGAACTATAGCGAAAACATAATACTATAGTTATAGAAAATAAAGATTGACCATTCCTTTTCAGCACGTAATTTGTTTCTTAATCGCGAGATGAAACCAGCACCGCGATGGTCGCAGCCTCTGTTAACGTTTTTCGGAACTATTTCAAATAATGTTAGCGGCAAACCAGATGAGAAGTTTAAAAAAAAGAAAATCGTACCTTACTATGCAAACAGACGTGATCGTACGCTTTTCGTCATATAATGTTCTTCTGAACATAATAGCGTGAACAAGAAAGATCTCCGGGATGTGCGAACTATCTGTATAATTTACAGGTGCCACGTTAAACGGGAATACGTGCAGTTTTTTTGTTAGTTCTTTGCACCACTGTCGAAGCAATGTGAAATATCTTACACACTGATTATTTCAATCCCATTCAAAGTAGGGATGGCCAAATCAGGATAAAAAAAATATCCGGATAACGGATAAAAAAATATCCGGATAACGGATAAAAAAGCGGATGACAGATAAAGCCCGGATGGCGGATAAACATTCGGATGACGAATAACATCCGAATAACGAGTAATATCTTTATAATATATAATCGGATAACGGATAAAATCCAGATAACATGTATTCGGATGACGGATAAAATCCAGATAATGGATAACATGTAGATGACGTGTACAATACGGATGGCGGATCGTGGATAAAATCTGATTGCGGTTAGAACACAAATAAAGGATAATGCAGGATAACGGATAAAGATTAAAATGCTGGTGACTAATAAGATGCACTTAACATAAGAACTGGATATTTTGTAGATGGACACATTAGGGCCCAAGGTTTCTTTGTACAAAATATGACAGATTTGTGTAACATATATTTTGGGTTATATATATATATAAAAGATGACATCGAACTTTTGTTCTTCAATAACGCGAGATTTTACCAAGCCAGAGCGCTGTAGAGTGGAGATTGACAAGAAATACAGTAAGCAGTTAAAAATGAACGGAAACATTATTCAATAACTCCAATGAACTTTGTGGAACGAAGTTCTTTTATTATTTTTAAAATAATGATTGCTTTTTAAAGGGGAATTGGAGATCTTTTAATTATTATTTTTGTCCTACGAAAATGTCAAACGAAAGATCGCACAGTGGAACCAAAATTATTCAGCGTCGTGAACGAAATCAAAAATAAAAAATGTAATTAGCTTTTAAGTTCATCTTAATACATTTTTTTTTATCTTCCTTTACTTCAGAAAAAAAAAAAGGAAATGAAACAGTTTTACGGCTTTTGCGTTCAGAAAATGTCACGTGTTGCTGCAGTGAGAATGAATGAGAAAAAGTGGGTGACCTTTTACAGTTTGTCTGTCGTGTGATTTTCAGGCGGTAACGAAAGGAGGGAATCCTGACCGCTACGGAGGAGGATGCAGGATGACTTAACTAACTTGCTCCCGGCGTAATCTCCGCTATGTAGGTGGGGCAGGTTCTCCCACAAATGAATAGTAGTCTTTTGCATAATCTTCTTTTTTTTTCTTTTTTTTTTCAATTTGCCCGTGCGGTAGTAAGAACTGAAAATATTGATGCAGTCACTTTGGAAATGCGTGAGTAAGAATGTGCGTTTGGATCAAGGTTGATATGTCTCCCTACGCATAACCTTGAGAAGTTCAGGGTTCATTTTCTACTGTATGTATATGAGTGGCATGGACTGGAGGTCACAGTCATTTCTTTTAGCAGGCCCCTCCAAAATTTTAGCGGGCCCTCTTTTAATTTAATTTTTGTTGCACTTTCTGCACTTACAACCAAACATATTGATGTTGAACGTGCCCACCATCTTTGTTTCAAGTCCCAAATCAATGAGGAAGAGGTAAAAAAAAATCACCACCAGAGGGCGCTGGTACGTTATATGAACTTATGAAGGCAAATCTATGCAATATACTGGTTCTCCTGTAAAATTTAATATTTGGCACTTAGAACGTTTGGTATTTTCACTCTTCAATTATATGTTTTTCTTTCTTCCTTCATGATCAGCATGTCAAAGTATATATGTAAACTAACTCTATGGCTTATGGAACTCGTAAGTTCATCGCCGTAGTAACAAAGTATATATGCACATACAAATTTTGCCCACTCGAGCGCAGTTACCGTACTTTGGGAGATATCGCTGATATTAAAATCAGATTCTTCTGTGTGGAGAGTGGTCAAAAAGGGTGGAAATGCCACTAATCTTTTTTTTTTTTAATTACTGAAAGAGATGGAAGATAAATACACAGTAATGGATATCAGGTGACGATACTTGTTGGAGGATATATATTCGTCATGACCGCCATCTTGAAGTCTACCGTATTGAATCTCGATTGATTTTCTTAAAATAGGAATGTGGTCGTGTAATGCGCCATTCTGGGCTAGAATTTTACGAGAAATACGTTTCTAAATTCAGTTTTGCCGTAAATGCATTTATTTGTGGAGGTGCCGCCGTAAATGTTGTGCAATCAATTTCAAACTTGAATAAAGTTTGTTACATCAATCGTAACTAATAAACTCAAGTGAAAATCAAGCTTATCATAAGCTTGCATGCTATGTGGAAAAGTGCTTAGAAGAAAGCAGAGAGAAACTTAGGTTTAGAGTCCTTCCTTGATTTATCTGTTCGTTTTTAATTTTGAGAAGCGTACAATACAAAAAAGTAGACAAGAAAAGGAATAACATAAAATTTTTACACAGAAAGAATAATTTTTTAAAAGTGATAATAAAATTACACACACACAAAAAAAAAAAGAATAAAAATTGTACAAAACAAGAATAAAAAGAAATATATAAAAAGGATAATATACAAAAATAATGAAATAAAATTTTATACGAAAAAAGAATAAACATTTTTACACAAAAAGGATATAAAATAAATAAGCATACAGAATATTTATACAAAAAAGAATAAATAAATATTTTTGGGCAAAAGGAATAAAACAACACTTTTATAGAAAAAAAAACAATAAATCAAAATGTTTATACAAAAAAGAATGAAATAAAAAATATAGAAAAAAGACTAAAATAAAATTAAAAAATAAAAATCATTAAAAGTGCAGGAACAAGTTCAAGAAAATTGATGAACAGAAGAATTATGAAAACTTATTAACGAAAACTTTTACATTCATTTTAAAGCAATTACAGAATTAATCATTATCATCATCATCACTAGAGGTCTTCCTCTCACGTTACGTCCTTCATCCAGATCTTACACATTTCTCTTTGTATTTTAGAGTACGATTTACCTTCCTTAATCCTACCAAGAAGCCTTCAAACTCTTCCTCTTTTCCCTTCAATTGCACTCCTCAGTTTTAAATCCCTGCCCATACAATGTCCTAACCAGCTTCTTATTCATTGTCTAAATTATTTGTCGTTTATCGCGTAGAACTTGCTCATTACATATCTTCTGCCCTCTGCGTCCAGTTGATCTTTTCCATTCTTCTTCAAATCCACATTTCGAGATGAATTCATCTTCGGATCAGTACCTTCTGTGAAAATTGAGTTGATTATTAACTCAGGTATATTCTGTGTAGTCTTCATTAAGCCACTTATAAAATATTTGTGATTTAAAATTTCCCACTTTGAAGAGTGAACGACAAATCTGACGGCTTTCTGAAAGAGAACCAAATGGATAGTAAATACTATTAGCATAATCACAAAAAACTAAAAGTAATTAATTATTAAATAATAAGTACAGTCAGTCTTTTTAGATCAAACCAGAATTAACATTTAGCGGAGAATTCCTGAGCTTGTAATATTCATTTGAATGTGCATCTCTTTTTTTAAAAAATAAAGAAAGTAAAAAGAAGTTAATGTTGCCATACCTAACCTCATTTATATTTTTAAACAAAAGTTTGTCTGTCTGCCTGTATGTTACTTATGCAAATCTACACGCGTCCATCGATTTACTCCAGATTTTGCATACATGTGCATTAGGTACTGGGACAGTTTGTGGACACAGTCCGGATTTTTTTTAATATTCCGGAATTGTTTTCAAATTGCTTCCATACCGTTTTACGTATCCGCACCAAATTCGGCATGAACATTGTTCGACACAATAGAAAAGTACTGTCTGGGTCCCCTTCCCCAAGCACCGCAATTGTCAGTGTTGGCAGTCTATTTTCAAATCCAGTTTTCCAAATGGCTCGCATGTAATTTGCACATATCCACACCAAATTTCGCATGAACATTATTAAACACCGTGGAAAAAAATACTGGGTAACTCTCCACCCTCAAATAGTTCTAGTTTTGGTTTGTGTGTCATAAAACTCTCTCCGGGGAATGGGGCTGTGTAATTCTCAGGGGATGTCCCTCCCCCGCGCCGGTAGTGATTGAAATCTAATGGCGGTGAAAGGGTTAGTTTCCATATTCTGGGCGTTATAACCCCTCGTTACAGCCCTGTAAAACTCTGAAAGCTGTTAATAGAATAGTTTTTAATTCAAGCTATGTCTATAACATTGTTCTTTGCTGCTAAGCTTTTATTTTTTTTTTTACAAACTCGTAAATCAATATTTTCCCTATATTTTTGTTCTGGCTTAAATCCTTCTATTTCTGCTGATACATAAATTCACTTGGTGATTTTTTTTTTCGTTTTCCAAGTATTTTGATTTGCTTACGTCACATTCTCTCATTGTCTCTCGTATTTCTAGTCCATTCCATTAAAGTTACTTATGCAAAAGGAATTTGTTTGCCTTATTAATACAATTGAAACCTTTATCAGTACTCATACCAATTAATTATATACATATTTTTATTGTCATCATTTTTTCTTTATCATTCTTTATCAAGGTTAACCTTCAATTCAGTTCAGTATTGCTTGCACAAACATTTTCTTGCTTATTTTTTTTTTTTCATCATTCCGAAAGTTTTCAATTCTTGTAAAACTTTACTATAAACAAGCGATTCTCAGCCATAATTTTAAGAGGGCTCCTCACTCCAACACCTCCCTCCCATTTTAACATTTTTCAAAATATTTCAAAATCTAATAGTACTATAAAAAAAATATAAGTCCATAGCGCACTAGAACTTACAAATTACTATGAAATACAATGGACAGCGATCTCTAAATCTTTACAATTGATGAGTGATAAGTTTTTAAAAGATTATGACGTCATTATTTAATTGAAGTCTCAGCACTCATCAACCGAGTGTCCTTTGTATGGAAATCAATAATCTATCTAGTTGGAAGAACTGATTCGTTCAAGTCGGTTACGAAATCAACAAACAGATGGGAAAATGTTATTTAACAGTTTGTATTGGAGTACTGACTGAACTCAAGTACTACCTTGTATTTCATTAACACAAAGGTAAAGTGTTGTAGATTTTGGATATCAGTATTAGCCTAGAGTTACAATGACAGTCGTGATTGCATTCTAACAATCTAAAATGCAATGGTTTTTCATTGTTATGCACTCCTGTGATGTGCCCTCATTTCAGGAATCATTAAAAAGAAACTATCTAAAAACCCACTTGGTTTTGCAAACCCTGACTTGGGGTCGGCAATAGGAAGAAACGCAGGTTCGAACTCTGCTGTTAGTCATACGGAGTGGTATGGAATTTTCCGCATCTTCGCCAGACAAATGCCGAATATAAGTTGAACTAAGGTTTTGACCTCCTTATCCCAAGCCTCAGAAGAGCGACCACAGCAGTACGTCACCCCTCAAACGTGACGGGCTTGGACCGAAGTTTCCAGTTCAATCCAGAAAAGAAAATTTAGTTTAAACATCTGAGCATGGGATGACGGTTAAAGAGATAACTTAGCAGCAACCTAACCTCTCTTCGTATACTTTCTATATTAGGAAAAATATTTGCAATACACTTTTTTTAAAAAAATAAATAGTTTTGTGTCGTCGAGAACAAATTGCTCTAAGAAACATAGTATTGAATCTCGCAGTTCCAGCTCTCACAGACCCATTTTCCTCCATAATGTAGAAACATCTAAACGTACATTCGGTAGTGAGAAATGATTTTCTTTTATCTCGACAAGTTGCGGATAGAGTTCCAGAATTGGCTGATTTATAGCATTGAGTGGGCGAGGTTCATCTCTCGAGTCTAGGACGAGAAAAAGAACAGAACTAGAGATGCCCAGCTGCAACAAACTGTCTTTTTTTGGTACGAGTAAAGTAATTCTGTCATTTTTTTTTTTTAAACACACTTCGTTCGTTTTGTACCCGTTGTATCGTCTGAGTTATTGGACAAGTTTCAACCTTTTAGCACTCCATTTTTGTTGACAAGACTATATAACCCAAATAGACGTCACGACGTTACAAGGTTATACAACTGACAAAAAAATTGGCTCTGAGGAGAAGGGGGAGGTATCGTAATAATAAAATGTCTGGGAGAAAGGAACAAGGAGGGAATGCTTTTAATGGGCGGATGTGAGAGACTGTAGTTACATTAATTATGAGAGTGGCTTTGTACTTAAATTGTTAGCTTCTAAGTGTTGATGTCAGTACTTATTCACTCTTGTTTCATCCTCTTAACATCCCTCTTTCTCCCTTACATATCACACTTGCTTCTTCTTTTCTTCTTCTTCTCCTCCTCCTCCTCCTTACATTCTGCCGAATTAATATGTGATTATCATAATGATTGTTTCTTTGCTGGGAGGGAGGTGTATCACCCAAAGGTTCTAAGGCATGGCTTCTGAATTGACCAGCATGGTTATTCACATTCACACTTGGGAAAATTAATAAAAGAATCAATAAGATGTGGAATCAAAGGCGGGCCGCGGTGGTTCATCATAATTCTTACTTACAAGTAAGAATTTTAATATATATAGAGGGTGAGAGGTACAACCAAACTTTTAGAGATATCTAAGAAGATACAAGAAAGAAGACTGCAGTGGTATGGACATGTAATGAGGAGAACAAATGACTGTGTAGTCAGAATAGTGATGGCAATGGAAGTGGAGGGCAAGAGAGGTAGAGAAGGAGGCCAAGGAGGAAATGGATGGATAGGGTTAAGAAGGATCTCGGGGAGAAAGGTTTGTCAGGGGAAGAAGTTCAGGACAGGGCTTTGTGGAGAAGACTCATCAGAAACGTCGACCCCACGTAGGTGGGAGAAAGAAGAATTGTTACAATTTTGAATAATTTACAATCTCCATGCTTTTTGTATGTATATTTAAGTTACTTTGGTAATAAATAGTTCTAAAAAGTTGAAGGGCGTTCAGCCCTGGTGCTTGGAGTTCTCAGTTCGATCCCTGCTCGTGCCATGTGGGCTTTGTGATAAACAAACACTGTGTGTGTGTGGGGGGGGGGGGTTCTCGGGGTTCTTCCGTTTCCTCAAATTTCCTTCATTCCACCAATCCTCCCATCATCATCCATTCGGCTTGAGACAAAGTTGCCAAAAGACTTTTTAAATGTATATTCTACTAGTTGCCGGGTTGGAGTTACTGGTCTTCCACCAGGCGCCTCCCCAGGTGGCGGATAGGGGAATGCCGACCAGATATGGTGGGTACCGGAAATATTCCGGGGCGGACCAAAACCAGTACTGCTGCCTTGCAGTTAGTAGAGGGATCTACAAAGGCTAGGGGACGATAACCCCGAACAAAAATATCATGGTGAGGGGAAGCAGCATCACCATTACCACTCTGAGGCTGAAGATGAATGACATCGGCAAGGCTCAGAGATGGACAGAGGGCGACATCTTGAATGTCTACCTTTACTGCGAGGTCGTAGAGCTGACAACTCTACACCGCTAAAACATGTCAAGAAATAGTAACATATGGTTCATGGATTCTCCTGGGGTAAAATATTCCGGAGGTAAACTAGTCCCTCATTCGGATCTCCGGGCTGGGACTGCTTCAGGGGGCTCTATGAACAGGATTAAGAAAGACCTTAGAATAGGAACGTGGAACGTACGAACATTATACCAAACGGGCGCTCTTCAGGTGGCGGTACACGAGACCGAAAAGTACGAGCTAGACATATTAGCGATACAAGAAGTTCGGTGGGAGGGTCAAGATAGTATCCCACAGGGCAAGTACACTTTCTACTACGGGGGAACACAGTCTCACGATTTCGGAACAGGGTTCCTCATTAAGAATAGTATCCTTCAGGCGGTTCAGAATATAGAGTTCGTAAACGAAAGACTATCGTACGTTACGATACGTACTCGATGGGGCAACACGGTTTTATTAAACGTCTATGCTCCGACCGAGGTGGCTACTGATAACGACAAAGATATATTCTACGATGAGCTAGAAAGGTTGTTTGACCGATTACCGAAGTATAATTCGAAAATTGTGTTGGGTGATTTCAATGCAAAGGTAGGGAGGGAAGAAAAATATAGACCTACTATAGGCAAATACAGTCTTCACGAAAAGACCAACAACAATGGAGAAAGACTGATAACTTTCGCGATTTCGAAAAACTTACTGGTAAAGAGCACGTACTTTGAACACAAAGACATACACAAATACACGTGGGTATCTCCGGACGGCAAAACTCTCAACCAGATCGATCACGTATTAGTAGACAGACGAAGACACACCAACATAATGGACGTTAGGTCGTACAGAGGAGCGGAAGGTGACACCGACCATCAATTAGTGATCACAAAAGTAAGGGAAAAGTTATGCATCGCGAACAGAGAAAGCAAGGGATCAAAACAACTGAAATTCGAAGTGAAACTATTAAATAATCCGAGCATAAGAGCAGATTACCAACTCGAACTCTCAAATAGGTTCGAAATCCTAGCCGACTCGAGTAATAATAATGATGATATTAATAATGAAATTGATGTAAGTAAGATGTGGGAGGCAATTCGTGAAACAATTAAGAGCGCAGCGAAGGAACGCGTAGGTGAGAAGAAACAACAGAAAAACAAACCTTGGTTTGATGAAGAATGCATTAAACTTCATGAGGAACGAAAACAAGCAAGGCAACGATGGCTAAGTAATAAAAGCGAAGCAAATACCAACCACTACAGTAACGCGAAACGAAACGCCACACTAGGGTTCAGAAACAAAAAGCGAGAATATCTGACGCAGAAGATTCAGGAGATTGAGGAAAACGGGAAGACAAATAACATACGAGATCTATACAAAGGGGTAAACTCGTTAAGAAAAGGTTACCAGCCGAGGTTAGGAATGATTAGAAATGAACGTGGAGATCTTCAGGCGGATCCGACTAAAATTGTCGATGTGTGGAAAAGTTATTTCGACAAACTTCTTAATGTACACAGCGGGGAACAAACAGAGGAATTTGAAATCCATACCGCAGAACCGTGGATTCCCGAACCTAGCGAGATCGAGATCGAAATGTCGGTTAAGAAATTGAAAAATTTCAAATCACCAGGAATAGACAATATTCCAGCCGAATTAATTAAAACAGGAGGAACGGCACTAACCAAGGAACTACATAAATTGATAAGTGCTATATGGAGAAAGGAGGAGCTCCCAAAGGAATGGAAAACATCAATAATTGTTCCGATTTACAAAAAAGGCGATAAGTCGGAATGCAATAATTACCGCGGAATCTCGTTACTTCCAACTTGTTACAAGGTATTAAGTAATATTCTGTTAACACGCCTAAATGTATACGTAGATGAAATAATTGGAGATCACCAATGTGGATTTAGAAGAAATAGATCCACGTTGGACCAGATTTTTGCTTTGAGACAAATTTTGGAGAAGAAATGGGAATACAATGGGACGGTTCATCAGCTATTCATTGATTTTAAGAAAGCATATGATTCTATCAAAAGGGAAAAGTTATACAGTATCCTGATACGATTTGGAATACCGAAAAAATTGGTCCAACTAGTGA